>PVIJ01021068.1:0-19370 GCA_004024925.1 Scalopus aquaticus | reverse complement strand
ATTGGATCCAGAAGATGTGGTACATATACACAATGGAGTACTATTCAGCATGGAAAGAAGATAAACACATGCAATTTGCAGCGACATGGATGGAATTAGAGGGGATCATACTCAGTGAAATAAGCCAGAAAGAAAGAGAAAAATATCGAATGGTTTCACTTATAACAGGACTATAGGGAGGCCGGGTGGGAGAGAGACAGTCAGTGGGGGGGTAGGGGGGGAGGAAGGAGCCGGAGGGAGGGAAGGGAAAGGGCACAAAATGGAATAGAAAAGAACACAAGGGACCATGGAGATGGATCACGGGTGAATTGGTGGTGGGCTACCCAAGGGGAATGCAAAATGTAGAAGACATAAATAACAATAAAAATATATATTATAAAAAAAAAATAATGATGATTTTTTTTATAGAATGGGGCTTTGCAAGTGTTTCAACCCCACTCTTCCTCCTCCAGGGTATTTTGATTGCTGACTTCAACCATAATTGTTTGACTTGGTTTTCAAGGCTACCACAAGGAGATGGAAAGGACAAGTTAAAATGCCTCAAAACTCTATGTTCTTAATGATGTCACTTTACCTGAATAAATATTCCTCAAATTGTCCCAAGTTTCATTAATTTCCATATTCCTGAAAAGGTTCATTCTGACAATTTTTAACTATTGTTTTTGTTGCTATGATGAAGGAGATTTTCAGTGGACTTTGCTTCACCATTCCCTCTACTCTGCAGCATACTTCATAATCAACATGTTGCATCTTTTACACAAATATTTTTATTAGAGGGGAGGCTAATCAGAGAACTGGGAAAAGCAGAGGCGAATAGCCCATTTGTGGAGGTTACTCAGCATCGATGAAGAAAGTTTGTAATCAGTGTGCACAACTGTCTTGCAAAAACACCAAATTATCTGAGGGAAGAAATGCACAAAATGCCCTCAAACAAATCTGGTAGTTTTACATCATGAAAGAAATGAGAATAGGGCCTCCCTGGTGGTGCAACGGGGTAAGCGCAGCACTATGAAACTATCCAGAGCCACTGCAGCATGAGTTAGAGTTCAATACCCGCCCAGGGAGATTCCCACATGGCGCAGCAGCCCTCTCCTGCCTCGCCTGCTGCTACCCTCAGCAGTGTACTTCAGTAGATCTGTCTGTTCTGCTCCCCGCTGTGTCTCTGGTGAATCCTCTCACCACCCCACACCTCTGGCCTACACCCCAGCTTGTATGCACACATAAATAAATCTTTAAAAATAAAGAAATGAGAGTAAAAATAATGCATATATTATAGAATGAGTGTGACAATTCAGAGGACTAGTATAGAACTAGTATAGAATAGGAGGTACTTTGGGGTGTTTGTGCTCAATAAATGTTAGTTTTCATTTTATAAAGTGGAGAGATTAAAAAAAAAGCTTCAATGGAAAAATGAAAACAAAAATATTTCTTAATATGTGTGGTTGTATGTCTATGAATTGATAAATTAAGCTATGAGGAAAAAGTATCTAAAAGTCACAGGGAATATTTTTTAATTTGTTTCTCAAATGGGTTGCTTGTCAATGTACTAAGTGATTTTACCCAGCATGAGATCCTGATAGTGTTGGGTTGCAGACTAGTTTGCATAAACATTTGCTAAAGACTGCCAATGTGGCACCAGCAGACAAATCAGAAAGCATCTTGCTGTAACTGGTACAAAAATTACGAGTGGTGGGAGAAAGAACTTTCTCAGAGTTCCTGGTGTGGGGGTTGCAGTGCGAGGTAATGCAGAGACAGTAGAGAAAAAACACTTAGAAAACGGGAATTGACTGTCATCTTGGTCCAATAAGAAGATAAGGTTTGGGAGCTGGTCAAACTGGTCAACAGCTTGCTTCTAGTTTGATTTTATCCGAGTGGTCTAGGAGGAGTTACATAGCCTTCCATAAATCTTCTTAATTATAATGTGGGGTGGTTATAAAATAATTAGCATCTCAAATAAATTTTTAGCAAGGTGGTGCAATTAGAGGTTTTTTTAATGTTCTTTTTGCCCTATATTGGCCAGAATTTAGGAATTTAAAGAAAATAAAAATAAACTGGGTTGAAATATTTTTTATTCTCACATTTCATTCAAAGAATCCATGGATAAATCTTTGTCAGTTTAGCCCTTAGGATGAAGGCATGATGATTTATCTAAATTAAAAATTATTTACTTAAGTAATTAAAATTCAAATAGGATCACTTATTTTCTAATTGATTTTCACAGAACACTTGGGATGTCTATGATAAGCCGCTTGCTTTCTGTTGGCTCTTCAACCACCTTTTAATAAATAGTATTACAATAGATGTGCAGAGTAGGTTTCAAATGATATAGAATGTGTTAAATTAAAAGCTAACTGTCTTTTCTTTACACCTCCATTGTCTCAATCTTCAGATAAAAACATAACAAGTTTCATAGCTTTTCAGGCTTAGTCCTTCTTTGCCTATGAAATTTGTCTTTCATACCACATGCACATACACACATACACACACAAGCACATAGTCTTGGGGCCTCCCTGGTGGCACAAGGGGTTAAGTCTCAGGACTATGAAGCTATCCTCAGCCACTGCAGCACAAGTTTGACCCCAGCCAGAGAGCTTCCCCATGGCACAGCAGACCTCTCCTGTCTCACCTGCTGCTCCTCTCAGCAGTGTATTTCAGTTAATCTTCCTGTTCTACTCCCCACTCTGTCTCTGGTGAATCCTCTCACCTCCCTCGCCACACCTCTGGTCTACACCCCAGCTTGTATGCATAAATAAATAAATCTTAAAAAAAATAGTCTTTTACCCACATATTGCACTCAATTTTTTTTGTTTTTTTAATTAAAATGAAATCGTAGATACATTAATACTCTCCTCAAAGCTCCCAGTGTCTCTTCATATTACTCAGAGTAAAAGTTGGAGTCTTTAAAATGACTTACAAGGTCATACAAGATCAGTACCTCTTCCCTGGGTGGCCCCATCTTCTGTCATACCTGGTTAGCTCATCTCTACACACGGTGGATTCTGCTGTTCCTCAGGAACACTGGGAATGCTCCTGTCCCAGCGCCTTTGTACTTGCTGTTCCCTCTAGCCTTGTCCTGGATATTAATGCAGCTCCATCTCCCTTCTTCCTTAGGTCTTGGCTTAAGTACCTCCTATCATTGAGAACTTACCTATCCATACTTTATTAATAAGTAGAAATTCCACTCTGACTCCCAGTTTCCCTACCTTCTTTCTTGTTGTCTGGTAGACTATGCAGTTTACCCTGTTATTGTCAGTCTCGTTAACAGGAGCGCCTATTAAGTCATGGCTGTTGAGTCCATTTAATCCTTACTAGAACAGTACCTGATACAAAAGTATATTTTCAGGAATTGTTAACTCTTCAGGATCTTCCCTCATTGTTAGACTATCTTTCTTTCTATGGCAAGCAAGAGGGGAAAGAAATGTTTGAAGAAAAAAATCAGGAGAAAAATCCTACAACTCAGGTAAATATCCATCCAATTCCCCTAGAGTAGAGGCAACATACATTACATATACATAATACATGGTAGGAAGTCGTGATCTATTTAACTGACAGCCTGGTTTAATCGTGAAAACTTTACTGGTTCTCTGGTTCTTTTTATATACTAGAGATTCTCACCAATACTTGCCAAACTTTATACAAGTTCCTTTCCACAAGGGAGAATATGTGGAAGTAATGTCATCCAAAGTGACGAATGTTCACAAGTTTCCACATTTTTTTAGTTTCACTAGTAAGGTGGTTAAGAATATGGTGGACTCGAAAGTCATTTTTCCAGAGTCTACTACTTTCCTGGCCTGCTCCTTTCTAACTTGGTGACCCTAGAGGGCAACAATATGCTCAAATTAGAATAAATGAGTACACCACCTCTCGTTTTAATTTCATGTTACTTATTAGGGGAAAAGGAAGAAGAAACGACAAAAGGTCTGGTCTTCTGATGCCGCCAGCCTTCGCTCTGATGCCGCTCCTCATGACATCCTACAGGCGAGTGCGGGCCTTACTCTGATGGGCTACCAAATATTTTCACGACCAGAGTCTGAACGCTATCCCCAAAAGCACCCAGGTAGGGTTGGAGGATGAGGAAGGCGGTTTCCTGGCAGAAGAACGTTTACCCGGAAGGATAAAGGAGCAGAGCCCAGTCAGTTTTATTTCCAGCCCCAGCCCTCTCTGATCTCCTCTAGATGAGCAGAACAGAGATGGGAGAGGGGCTGACCCTCACTCCCTGCAGGGTTGAAACTCCTGCCCTGTGAAGCCAACTCCTGACCTCTCCCCATATCCTTACATGGAGTCTTAACCCTTCAGTTTAATATTCGGAATTTTGCTTCATTGGAATGATTTGTTCAGACTGCAAATTCACTTTCCTGGGGCTGGACAAATTTGTCCTGCCACGGTAGCTTAGTGCCCCAGGTATGGGGGAAAGGCTGCCTTTCCTCACAGCAAGTCATGGCCTGCGAACAGCAGGTGGGCATCAGGATGCCCCTCACACTTCACTTCCTCGCCAGAAGGCCCACCTTTGCCTGCAAAATAGTGGTGCTTTGTAAGATCAAAGAAGCTTTATGAGATTTTAGAAATTTACAGTTTTAGATTAAGTCAGATTAAGCACTAAGAACTCGATTTAAGATTTTCAAGAGAATCCATACATGCGACTCATAAATTCTGGAACAAGGCAGTCACAGATTCCAGCAGAACTGATCTACTCGAAAGTCCCTACGAAACCTTTCTCCCTGGTGAGCTATGGAAAATATTTGCTGCCCACAGTCTGGGGTGACAGCAAACATTCCTGCGCAGGCCCGGTGTCGGGGCGCCTGGCATGGCACAGCTGCGGCCACGTTGGTTGGTCTCCGACTTGTGGCCTGTCACAGGCTGTTTACCTGAGAATGAATCTGAAAGGCCACAGGGCTGGACTTGTGTCTCACGGGCAGATGGAAATGCGCACGGCTATTTTAAAGCCCAGGGTTGTACATCATGTCCACAGCCTGCTGCTTGAGAGGACAAATAGGGCTCACCTAACGAGGGACATTCTCCAAACAAACTCCGTTACACTTCAAGAGTTGCTTTCAGACTGAAAAGAAAAAGGGACAAAAGGGATTTACATGTGTTGACGGTACATGGAGCCCTGTCACGGAGGCAGAGGTCAGCTGCCGGCACATTCCTGTCCTCGTGGGGCAGCTTCAAGAGAGAACCTGGTAGGAATACACAAGTGCATACACAGCCGCTCACATCCGGACTCATGTTCTGCACACACACAAATATACACAGTCACAGGCATTCATGCAACTACACCCATTCAGGGGTGCACACAGATCTAAAGACACTGACAAATAAACATACATGTCTATATACATGGATGTGCACAAAACACACATACATCCTCACATGTACATATTTGTGCAGATCAGTCACTAATACAAGTACACACACATGTTCACACTCAGCTCAGTCTCACACACACACACACACTCAGACATATTCCATTCTTACACACATTCTTCAGCACGCATTCACACACACTCATACACACCTGTGCACCTACACACATATCTGTCCATGCCATTCCTTCACACATGGTATACACTTCCTCCAAGCTCTTGCAAACACTTACACACTCATTCCACACACATTCAGCTCACGTCCTCCTTCACACATACTCACACATGCTTGACTCACACTCAAATGCACAAATGCGGTGTCTCTAGCTTTTCCGAAAAGTGTAGAAAGTGTGCAGACATTTGTCCTCTCCTCCCTGGGAACCCAGTTTGGGCCCTGCTGCCCTCCTGTGTCCACTGAAGCTGGTAGAAGTTTGGGTCAAGAGGTATTTGAGTTTCTCCCCCCTGTGTACTCGTGTGGACCATACTCGGAAAGGAGTACAATGACCCTGTTGTCTTTGAAGCCAACTGGGGGGTGGTGGGTGAATTCTGCTTGGTCGGTTGAGTCTTCATGGTCAGGTTCATTGACTTCAGAAGTTAACGAGCAATTTGCATTTTCCTGTTTGATTACCTGTATTTTGTCAGCTGAAATTTATATTATGCAAACGGCTCACCTCGCTGCATCCTTTCCCTTACCCAGGTGCTTTCGTGCAGTGTCTGACCCATGTCCTGTACAGTAGCTTTTTGAGCCAGTCATCACTGTTCCTTGATCGTGAGTTATCTTGAAAAGGGCAGCTCTGCTAAACACAGCAGGAGACCGAGTGTAGACAGTGCTTTTCCACCATGCTGTGATGGCGGGGCAGGGCTTTGCCTGAATTAATTGAAAAACATGAGTTTGGGATATTTCAGTTTTCATTGCTGTACAGAATATTACTTTTTTTTTCTTTCATTTAAATATATATTTTTATTGTTATTTATATCTTTTACATTTTGTATTCCCCTGGGGTAACCCACCACCAATTCACCCGTGATCCATCTCTGTGGTCCCTTATGTTCTTTTCTACTCCATTTATAAAATATTTTTAACAAAAACTTTAATAAAATGAAATTTAATAATATTAATACCTCCTTTTCAACCAGTCATATAACTTATAATTTCTTTCAGTTCCTACTCATATAACTATAATAAGGTAATTGGAGTAACAATCTGTACTAAAATTCTCCTCTGAATCCCTGGTTCTAACTCTCATTCTTTAGAACAATCAGATACCCTTCCATGTAAATGATGATGTCATTGGAGCAAGTGGTAAATGGAAAAAATCAGAAAGGGGAATCAGATATTTTTGTGTGTGGTAAAATAACACATAATATAAAATTTACCATCTTAGTTGTTTTTAAGTATACAGCATAGTGGCATCAATTATTATAGTGTGAATGATCTTAAAAATTAGCCTTTTTCCCACCCTCCCACCACTATCGTGGATCCCCTGGTGAAAGGTGTGGATGCAGGGCAAGTGTTCTTAGGATTGTGGACACGTGGGCCCAGAGAGCACCGAATGCACATGTGTAAGTGCTCACACCTGTGCCAAGAAGGCTAACGGCAGTGGTGTTGGCAGCACAGAGATGAGGACCACTCTGAGGCAAGAAGACCCTGAGATGATACGAGACTGAGACCGCCAGAAAGAGGCCAGAGAAAGAGTGCAAGATTCTCAGGGGGCTGGTGAGTTGCCAGCCTCCCAAAGCTCCCCCTCCTCCCAAACAGCCTCCTTGCCTGTCAGTGCCTGCCTCCTGCGTGCCAGCCTCCCGGCCTGGAGTGCCTATGAGCCTGGTTTCCTGAGAGAAGCATTAAAGGCCTGCAAAACTTATCAAGGGCTCCAAGACTCTCCTTTACCCGTCTGCCCGAATCGATAGTGAACCTGCGCTGTGCATGCTGGCACTAGAAGTATATTCACATTATTATGAAATCTTCACCACCATTCATATCCAGAACGTTTTCATGTTGCAAAGCTGAAACTCTGTCCCCATTGAACATTAACTCCCCATGTGTCCTCCCGTAGCCCCTGGCCACCCCCACTCTACTCTGTCTCTGGGAATCTGAATACTCCAGGGACCTAAATCATTCAGTATTTGTCTTATTGTACCTGGTTTTTTTCACTTCGCATAATGTTTTTAAGGTTCATCCGTGAGGAGTGTGTGTCAGGATTTCCTTTCCTTTGAAAGCTGAGTAATATTCTGTTACATGCATGGATCACACTTGCTTACCCATCAGCTGTGGATAGACACTTGGGGTGCTTTCTCCTTTTGACTTTTGTGAATAATGCTGCAGTGAACATTGGTCTTCAGGGTCTCACTCTCTTCTTTTTTGGTAGACTAATAATTATATTTTTTTTTTTGGCTGAATTTTCCCTTGCTGAGTTTTTCAGAGCCTCAGTTTCTTTCTCTGTGAAGTGTCATCACCAAGGTCGCAAAGTTAATAAATGGGGGTCGTACTCCAGAACATTGCTGCGAAATTCTGAGACTCAGAGTAATTCCCAGCAGTGCCCAAGAGGACCCAGAGGGCACAGGGGGGCTTGTCCTGTGAGCACCTCTTTGTTCCCAGCCAGTGCTTACCTGACCCATGTTGGGCATCCAGTTAGATATCCAAGGAGATTCCCAGAAGGAAGCAGAGATCTCCATGGGCCATCAGGCATCAGTGGTGTGATTTGGGTGAAAATGGAGATTCTCTAAGAAATTTCTCCAGTTTCAATTCTTCGGTGTGCTCAACAGCACAAGTGCACACGTGCACGGTGTGCACACAGACACACACACACAGAGTCCTCAGCAATGAAGAGATCTATTCCTTCACAGGAAAAGGGCTCCCCACACCTGTGAGGTGATGTGGGAGGGGTCCCTGGACACATTTTATAAGCCCAGTTCTTCAATTCACAAGGGAATTGGAACTTAGAGACAAATAAATTCTGGTACCCAGTAGACAAGATCTCGTGAAAGAAAACAAACCTGTTTCCCAAGGGAGCAAAACCTATATATGCTGGTAACCAACAAGTAATCTTAAATTTTTCTATATAGTTAAAATCAAGAAGCTCTAGCATAAATGTTTAGCCCTAGTTCCCAATGAAGTAAGATTATTTTAAGCAGCATGCTGGGTATATCTGGTGACAGGGGAGTATGTGATGGGATTTTGCAACTCTGTTGTCAGGCTAAAGTATCCCCTCTCTGTCTTCCCCATGAATTGTAAACACTGCCCACAATATTGGGTGACAACTCTGGAGTTTATATCCATCCACTGGGATGAGAAATGAAGGATCGATGAGCTCTGATTACAAGAATCTTTTTTCCTCACCTTGGTCTGAGGGATCACATTTACGACTTGCACCTGAACAGCTGGAATGAATGAATGAAATGGGTGAAAAACTTCTCAGACAAGAAAAGGCGGTGCTTGAGGCATACTTGGAGTCATTCTTGGTTGTGTTTTCTCAGTATTCATTGGTTTAGAACCATGTCTGAAAATGGAAGCAAAGACTAGGGGGAATTTGTTCAATGAGATAAGAGGGTGCACTGAAAAGAAAATCGGGATATTTTCCAAAACTTTCCAATTAGGTTTTTGGAGAACCATTCAAGGATTAATTAGAGCAAGTACACAAGAATAGTAAAGAAGCTGCTGCTATCATGCCTAGCATTACCAGGTGGGGTGCTTTATTTTCATTATCTGCTTTAAGATTTGATACCAATAGCAAGACAAGCAATATCATCTCCACTTCATGGAGGAAACAGGCTCAAAGAGGGCAAGTTAACACAGCCTTTGCCCAGGGTAACACAGCTACTACATGCCAGTTGTGCATTCTAATCTAAGTCTATTTTATCTGAGGTTATATCACCACCAACAACATTCAAGGATTGCTCTTTATTAAAATATTTCCTATTGCCAGTTTCACACCCAGGCTTACAAGCCTTAATTCTGACAATTCACTTTGCACATTGGCATTGGGTGCATTGTCCCCAAACAGGCATTTACTAGTGCAATTTGCTATTCAATACCCTTATCCGTATCAGTGGGGCAAAGTCCCAGGTTTATCCCCCACAGTCCTCCGGCAGAAGCTGACTTAAGGATCACACTTTCCTGACACTAGGCCTTTGTTTCTTTTCCTCCCTCTTGGAAATGTCCCTCTCCTTGTTACTGATTGAATACTCCCCTGTCCTTCGGGGGCTGTGCAAGGTAATGACAGTCATGGACTCTGCCGTCTGCCAGCCTGGGTTATTTATTTGCTCTGCAATGGAAGAGACATGGTGTTGTAAACTAGGACTACAGGGTCATGAAGGAGAGATAATAAACATAAAGGACCTAAAAGATAGTTGATGCTCCTTAAACCAGTGTTTATTTGAAAATCTGAGTCACATCTAATTAGCAGGTTGGGCCAAGGTTTTCTTTTCTTTTTCTCAACATTGGACTTCGTTCCTCAATACTAAACTCAAACTCTCTGTGTATTCTCAACTTAAATTTTCTTCCTAGACTACCCTCCACCCCCTAGGCCCCCTGAAATTTTTGGCACTTTCTAGAGGGGATCTCCCAGAGCATTATTCCATTCCCTTGTAAATGCTTTTCAATTCTGCAGCAAATGGACTCTAAGTTCTTGAAAAACAGTTTTCTAACAGATAATATTCCTTTTTGGACATTGGGCTAGATATACCATGCTTTGTGTAAGAACATTTTGGCCACTAATTCATCTGAATGGTAATTGATACACTGTTGGACTCAGGAAAGACTCTAGAAGAAGACTCTGGGTGATGTTGGACTGAGTGCTTAAGAAAAGGCTCAGGTGCTTGGTGTTAACACAACAATTCTGGAATTGCAAAGCCTTCCATCTCAACACTATGTGAAAACCTACTAAAAGCACACCCAAAACTGGCTGGCTTAAAAGCAGGACTACTTGCTTTGTTGCATTGTAGACCCAGTGACAACTTATTGGTTAATACAAATGATAGGATACATCAAAATAGTTATTTCCTAGCCTGGGGGTGGGGGCGGTCAGAAGATACCTGGGGAGAAGGAGAATTTCCCCCAAGAGCCAGGAAATAGTACTAAGCATGGCCTGTGGGCTGAGTAAACATGCTGCTTCCTACCCAAGGTGTAGTTCATTTAATTTAGGCTACCATGTCTTGTAAAGCCACCAGGATTCAGGCAGGTATGATTAGAAAATAAACAGTGATCACATTACTAGCACAATGGCCAGGTCACATAGATAGTAAAGCATAAAATAAACAGCATATTTTCAAATTAATGAAATATCTTATGCACTCTAAAAATTAAAGTAGTACCTTGTTAAAGCAAACTAGTAAAACTCAAATTTATTTTCAAAGCTTACAGTACTCATGATAACATTTTCCCCTTTTCAATGGTTGCTAAAAATACAAATCATAAGTATCTTGACTTTAAAACACTTCAATCACAATAACATTGAAACTACTAGTGAGAGTTTCTCTCTCCCTGCCTCCTTCCTCTCCGGGGGTTCCTGTGGAAAATCATTAACTCTCAGGGAGCAGATCAAGAGTCTCAAGAGGGTCCTAGAGGGGCTGCTAATTAGAGACAATCAGCAAATGAACAAGTCTACTAGGAAGTGTGGCTATGGCAGCTCTTATTTCGTTATCCTCTAAAGAGAATGTAATTCCCTCCAAAGTCACGGAACACAACAAAGTATACTAAGAAATGCTCCACTAGGGAAATGAAGAGTATATGACATCAATTGTGAGAAATTGTAGCTCTGTCAGATATTTTTCAAAGCCCATTCTCACACAGGTTATGACATTTTAATCTCACAGTCGGACCAGAAAATCCACCTGGTGTCTTCTGCTTTTGTGACTATTCGTGTGCATGATGGATATTCAGACAGTGCTTTGCAAAAGCAGCATAACCACTACACTATGGAAACACCTGTTGCAAAAACAGCATGATAAAGGCCACCCAGAAGCTTGGGAGTCCCTGGGCCCTTTCATCAAGCCATGTGAAATTCTTTTTATTATTATTTATATATTTTACATTATTGTGTATTTCCCGTAGGTTCCCCACCACCGATTTACCCATGAACCGTCACCACAGTAACTCGTGCTCTTTTCTCCCCCAATTTGAGTCCTTATCCCCCTCCCTCACTGAATGTCTCTCTCTTATTTGGTTCCCTTATATTCCTGCTGTAAGTGAAACCATTTGATTTTTTTTTCTTTCAGCCATGTGAAAATTTTTTTTAAAGATTTATTTATTTATGCATGCAGGCCATAGGTGTGCGGCGGCGAGAGGGTTCCTCAGAGACAGAGCAGGGAGCAGAACAGGCAGATGGATGGAAATACACTGCTGAGGGGGGCAGCGGGCGAGGCAGGAGAGGTCTGCTGTGCCATGTGGGAATCTCCCCGGACAGGCATCGAACTCGCGTCACCGCTGCCTACAGCTCCATAGTACAGCGCTTAACTGCTGCGCCACCAGGGAGGCCCCAGCCATGTGAAATTTTTAATGACCATTGCTTATATTTTTGCAACCTTGTATTTGAGGTCTGAATGACTAAATCTCAAATATTTAAGTGCCTGATAAATAATGGAAGAGCAAATCATTTAGTGTGTGTAGTAATGTGAGCATTTGAAGATAGAAGAGTCAAGTAACTAGAAGGGACTGTATAGAAGTCTTGGCATCATGGACTTAGTGATGTTTAAGATGGTGACTCAGAAGTCTGCTTTCTGGTTCCTTAAAAGACTTAGTAGCTCATCCTTTCTTATTTCATCCTGACATTTAGGTGACTGCCCTATACAAGTGCGTTTTTTTCCTTAATCAGACAGCCTCATGGCTCTCAAAATCCTCCAGAAAGATTTTGAGTTTTCAAAATATCTTTCTGATTTGTTCCATAAGATCAGGGTCTCAGAACCCAAAGACTGAACTCTGCAGTCCATGCTACCAGATTCATACTCTGTGTCTGCTCTGGCTAGACAGAACCAATAGCAAGTCATGGGAGAAGCAATTTCTCATCCTGCCTGTCTGTTTAAGGATGCTCGGACAGATGCCCCTGGAAAAGGGATTTGTAGAAGTGGGAGGAAGGCAGATATTCCCTCTCTACTTTCTATTTCAGTCGGAACCACCTGTGTCCATCCACTGTTTCCCTGAAGGCTTTAGTGGATATTTGTCCTAGCACCCCATAATGATTACAAGTAAGATTCAGGTTTCTTGACATCCAGTGACATATTTTTTTCTGAAATTTGCCAGAAAGATGATTTTACTTGTGTGTGTGTGTGTGTGTGTGTGTGTGTGTGTGTGTGTGAATGCACTAGAAAGACGTGATACAGCAATTTGTGGATTCTCTGAACTGAAATTTCTTGGCCGCAAAGCATTATTGACACTAAACACAGATCCTATTTAGGATCCGTTCGCGTAGACACCATCAGCCCCAGCTCTGGTTGTCTGCCCCATGAAGCGCTTGAGGGCTGTTCGTTGGCATTTGGGCCCGCAGATGTCCTAAAGTCAGGAGAGAACTAAATACTCAAACCCACTTCCCAGGCATGTAGTGTGCTGACCATTCATCTGAACTACCCCAGAGGAGCCAGAGCTGTCCCACCTGACCTTCAGAGCATGGGGGGGCGCACCAGGACCCCCTAGGATTAAGGAGTGAGGGAGACTGTAGTACCAGGAGCTATGACCAAAGAATCAACACAGGGTTGCTGGAAGAGCAGGGTTGTGGATTTGTACTTTTCTCCTCCTATTGTGGAAGTTGAAATGTATCTCTTAGTAAAAGAATACCGTGAATTTCCTGATTTAGGCTCCTACACAAATACACCACTATTAAAGCAACATGAAAGATGTCCCCACTTTGCAGAAGTGTGACTGAGGTGGAGGGGTGGGGGGTCGGTGAGCTGCTGGCTGGAAGAGCAGGTCAGGACACACATGTTTGCACATCTAGGCTGAGGGTCCAATTTAAATGTTTTTTTGGGGGGTGAGATGGACCTCCATGTGGCAATTTCTGGGATGGTGATTTGAGCACCCCCAGGCCTACCCTGGACCACCTGATGTGCAGGGGGAGGGCTGGGAGAGTGTTGTGCCCTCAGCTCTTTGCGGGTGGCAGCAGCCCATATCCTGCCTGGCTCCCCTCTGCCTTACTTTATGCTGTGCTCGCTGTGAAAGTCCCACTGTGAAACCAATACCCTGTCTGCTTTTAGTCATTTGCCCAGTTTAATTCGTAAAATGCATACTGCCTTTGGTGTTTGTGTTTTGTTTTATTTTATTTTATCTTTTTTTTAAAGATTTATTTATTTATACATACAAGCTGGGGTACAGGCTAGAGGCGTGGGGCAGTGAGAGGGTTCACCAGAGACAGAGAGGGGAGCAGATCAGAAATACACTGCTGAGGGGAGCAGCGGGTGAGGCAGGAGAGGTCTGCCGCACCATGTGGGATTCTCCCTGGCTGGGCGTCGAACTCACATCACTGCTGTTGACTGCTCCACAGTGCAGAGCTCAACTGCTGCGCCACCAGGGAGGCCCTGTGTTTTGGTTTATATCAATATCTTCTCTGCTGTTGACCATGTCTAGACCAGTTCTGAA
The DNA here is from genome assembly GCA_004024925.1 of Scalopus aquaticus. Taxonomy (NCBI): domain Eukaryota; kingdom Metazoa; phylum Chordata; class Mammalia; order Eulipotyphla; family Talpidae; genus Scalopus; species Scalopus aquaticus. The sequence continues at coordinate 5,444 of PVIJ01021068.1, read as the reverse complement.
AAGGTCAAATCCTCCCCTCCCACCATTTCTGATTTTGGAGGAAGTGAGCCCTGTGCAAAGGAACTGCGGAGACAACCCAAGTAGCATGTAGTTCTGCTGTTCCAACATGCAGTGCTTGAGTGCCTTGGAAAGTGTTTTCCCTGGACACTGTTGCTGCCTTACCCAGAGCAATTCCCTAATTTACAGTGTTTATGAGGCACCAGCACGGCCCACTGGTGAGTCCCCTGGCCAAGTACAGCAACTTCCCATGCGGTGGGACCGGTGGTGGCCTTTACCTGGAGGAGCGTGGCCTGTGCCACCTTGTGAAGGCAATCTCAGGGCAGTGCTGGTGGCTGGGCAGCAGAGCCCAGGGGCCCCTTGGGTCCCTACATTATCACCTCATCAGCTCCCTGGGGTCTCAAACAAACACAGCCTTCCTACTCAAGGAAATAATGCCCCTCTTGTGATGCAAAGCCCCCTGGAGGGACCACAGAGGAGTTTCCTGGCCTCACTTTGAGCACAGGTGTCCCCAACTTCTCCTGCAAAGCAGCAGGACCAGGTGGACCTGGCTGGGCTCAGGTGGGCAAACAGTCCTTCCGAAGGGAGAGACACATGGCGGGGTGTGTATTCCCCCTCAGGAAGTGTCCAGGTTCCATGCTGCTTCTTGGTATAGAGATGCAGATTTCCTCTCAGCTTTCCGATTTCAAAGCCAGACCTGGCTGGAGACTTTTCAGAGTTTCACACCAGGGACCGTTCCTTCCAGAAGGAAAGACATACATCACCTTTTCAGGGAGGTTAGCTGAACTCTGACTGTGTTTCTTTAATGAATATATCTTTTGGGGGATGTATGGGGAAGTTCTAAAGATTTTGGTGATCACATCCCAGCAGAGACTGTTCCTTCTGACATTCAAGTGCAATTCCTAATTTCCTTAGTGACCTGGCCTATGGTCAGTTATGTTTGAAGATTCCTGCCTCTGCGCCTTTTCATACACGCACACACACACATGCACATATACATACACATACATATGTTCACTATATATGTACATATATACATTCTTAATTATATATAATATAAATATTCTTAAAAACCAAAATGAAACAAAAACTCTTCTATATCACACCACTATCTCCAAAAATTAAAAGCAGAATTGCTATATAGATCCAAAATTCCCACTTCTGGGTATACACCTAAAATATTTGAAAACAGGAACTCAAAGAGATATTTGTACACTCATATTCACAGCAACATTATCCCCTAAAGCCAAAAAGTCGAAACTACTCACGATGAAAAGTGAACACAGCGCCGGGCTCACATGCGGTGGGAGTTCAGGGAGCAGCCCAAAGACATTGTCTTTTGCTTGGGGAAATAAGCCAGATACAAAGGGACAGATACTGTCTGGTTCCACTGACATGAGGTACTTGGAGCTGTCAGACTCAGAGTCAGAAAAGCAGAATGTGACCAAGTTCGACAAAGGAAATGGGAAGGGATGGGGGAAGGGAAATAGAAAATATAAGGGCTACAGAACTTCAGTTTTGCACGACAAAAAAGTTTTGGAATTGAATGCGCAACAACGTCAGTATACTGTAGTCTATGGTTCTGCACAGTTTAAAATGGTTGACATGGAGCAATTGTTTTACCACAATTACAAAAAAAGCTGCCAAGCTGCAATGCTCAAGCACATTATCCAGTCCAGACGCAAGAGGCTCAAGAAGCAGCAAATGGACTCCACCTCACATTTTTAATGTTTATAACCACCAACTGGGCTTCCAGAAGCTCCACCTTGGGATTCATAGATGGCATCAGGTTGTGAGCCCTGCCCTGCTGGAGGGGCTGGGACTAGCACAGCTCCATCCCTCCCCCAAGCAGAAGGGTCAGAAAGAACCTAGAGCTCAGCCTCCCGGCCCGGCCCACCCAGTAATTCCCATGTGGTAACCAGATTCATCTCTTGATGGGAGCAGTCAGTTGCAATGGGCTGCATACAGGACCGGGAGGGTTTATGGGGCCATTTTTGCAAATCATCTACCATGTGTGCTAGGGCTAGTGGAAAGGTGGAGGGGTTGAGGTGCCAGGGCAGGGCAGTGAGGAAAATGAGCTCTGCTTTGAAGGTTGTGGAATTTCAACAGAGAGAAATGGGGGAAGTAGAAGAAGCCCTGGAGGAGAGAGCCAGGAGTCTGGAAGGAGCAGCTTCAGTGTGGCTGGCACACCAGGGCGGCACCATGGAGCGAGGGAACACAGCTAAAGGCTGCTAACCTCAGTGGGCTTTCAATCTGGGCACAGGGACCTGTAGATCCCAAACTGCAAGACTTTGGGTGCCTGTAAGGCTTTTTAAAAAGGATTTGGTGATAATCAATTTCATGCCTATATAGTGGATTAAAGAGATTTCTTTACTGTGGGACTTTGTCAGGTATTGTTACCCTCTGGCTAGACCAGCTTGAAATGGCAAGAAAATGTCCCCAGAGGGTGGGTGGGGCAATTCTCAGCTCCAACCCAACATTTAAAAAAAATTACACAACCTTGATGAGGACAGCTACATGCTCTATGTGGCCTGGAATATGTTGATAATTATTACTAAAGCATACACTTGTACTGGAGATGGCATTCAGACTGGGAATTATAAACTGGTTATAAACTGATTGATTGCTCTAACACTTGACCTTGAAAGTCTAAAGCTATGGAGGACCTGAGCTGGGGTCTGGATACTTTGGCATGGATTGCAGAGTCCCTGGGTAGAAAGCTACCTGGGATCCTCCCCCCTTACTCTGAGTAGAGGACCAAGGGAAGCTAGTGCCAGCCTTGGGCTTTCCAGAAGCTTTCAGGAAGAATGTGATTTTTCCAGGTCAGAGGCTGAAATTTCTACTCCCTGCATGCTCCAGCACTGAGCCCCTAGAAAGTGTTCTTTAGAAGAGTGAATCTTAACAGATTCTCTACTGACTTGGCCAGAGACACTTTTGGGAATGTGATGGCAGCAGTGGCTACCCTTCCTAGAGAACTTAACACACCGTAATATTAAGGGATTTTTGGATCTCCCTGCTAGCTCATCCTTAGACAAGAGACAGCCAGAGAAGCTGCAGGCAGAGGATATTGGATTAGATACACAGGGACAGCAGAAGGCTTGTGGGACTGGGCTTCACACACGAGACCTTGAGACGAGAGGGTTCTGCAGGTGGCTATGCTATTTCTAGCTCACACACTCCATCCCATCCTGAGCTCAGGTGGCCCCATGTCCCCCTTCTCCTCACCCACTACCCTCTGTGGACAAGAGTTTGGAAAAATCTCCTTTTGAGCTACTGAGTGCCCCCTTGAGAAAAGTCCTTCTTATCTTGACACTTGTTGGAAGGAGCTGCCCAGTGAAAAATCTTGATTATGGGTTTAATAAGATCAACTCATCACCAACTTGTTCCTCCTATGCTCTTATCATCAGATCATTTCATCCTGCAAATGGCTTACTGTGAACCTAAAAGATAATAAGTCCTCTTTAACTATACATAATCATAATAGTCTTTTTGCACCTAAAAATAATGAACAATAATTCCTCCATAGCACCAAATACACAGTTAGTATTCAAACTACTTCCAATTACTCCATAAAGGTTATCGATTTTTGCACTTTCTTTGAATTAGGAACCAAATTATGTTTCCATGTTGCAATGGGATAATATTCTCTAAGACTCTTTTAATCTACAAGTTCTCTCTCTCTCTCACTCTCATAATTCTCTCTCCCTCTGGCTCTCTCTTTTGTAATGCATTCTCAGGTCATTCTTCCTGCCGGTTGTCATCTCCCTAAACTCAGTGCAAGGGATAAATGGGTCCAGGCTTTTTGCAAAAACCCCAGTTCAACTGGGTGCCTTTCAAGGCATTTGCCCTGGAGAGTGAAATAGAGGAGGGGCAATCTCATCAAATACATCTTGAGAGGCTGCCCAGGCCTTGTACTTGGATATAATGATTTGACCCTATCCTTGGCTTTCTCAGAGGTGGCAACACACATACACCGTGGGCCAGGTGAGGTCTTGTAGAGGACACATCACCTTTTTGGTAACTCTTAATGACTTTACATAGAAATGAAAAAAATAAAATCGTACTATTATGCAGATTAAATAGTCAAAGTTTCTATCTTTCCTTTGTGGACTTTCCAGACAGCCTACAGGGTGTCCCATCTTCCTCCCCTGTTGTCTATTTGTGAATCACAGGAGAAAATTCACTAGCAAGAGAACTTTCTGTCCCAGGAACATTCAAATATAGAGACTGTTTGGTCCTGAAAGGTATATACCATCCTTAAGTAAATGCAAAATAAGACAAGGATTAGCCCCAATTTTCTCACAGATTTGAGGACAAAACAAATGAATCTACTAAGAGCCAGGAACAGAAATAACACAAGGAGGGGGTAGAAATCGTTACCACTTACAGGGAAGGGTATTCCACCTTCCAGTTTTCAAGAAATGCAAATCAAGTTAAGAGGGAATCATTTACACCCTATAAAATTCTAGTAATGAGGTGGCTAGTTCAAAGATATTCATGATCGTGCTGTTTGACAACACATTTACATCTAAAGATGTAAATGATGGGAACTGTGAAGTAAATGATGGAACTTTTGACTCTGTAGACTATTATTCAAATATTATAAGCAATAAATAAAAGCTTTTTAACACACACAAAAATGTGATTTCAAAATAACATCAAGGAGACAGAAGTTACATAAACAAAAATGGTATAGATGACATAGATGCATGCATATCTAAAGCTGGGATGAAACTAATAGAGAAATGTGGGTGTTAGCTTAATGGGAATATGAGCAAATACCTTCTGCTTTTAGACCAAGAATGAAGAAGCAGAACATTCTTGAGTATCTTCTGTGTGTCAATTTGCTGGTGACCCATTTAATTCATACAAATACTATGGGAGGTATTTTGCAATACTTCCTTTCATCTTACAATTGTTGTTATTACTAGTGAGCATGATAAAAATTATCATGGGTTGAATCATGCACCCCCTCCCATTTCTATGTTGAAGTTCATGCCCAGAACACTTCAAAATGTAACCTATTTGCCAGTAGGATTCTTTTGGTTTTTTTTTGCTTTTAATATTCCAATTTTTTTTATAATACATATTTTTATTGTTATTTATGTCTTTTACATTTTGCATTCCCCTTGGGTAGCCCACCACCAATTCACCCGTGATCCATCTCCATGGTCCCTTGTGTTCTTTTCTATTCCATTTTGTGCCCTTTCCCTTCCCTCCCTCCGGCTCCTTCCTCCCCCCCTCCCCGCCCACTGATTGTCTCTCTCCCACCCGGCCTCCCTATAGTCCTGTTATAAGTGAAACCATTCGATATTTTTCTCTTTCTTTCTGGCTTATTTCACTGAGTATGATCCCCTCTAATTCCATCCATGTCGCTGCAAATTGCATGTGTTTATCTTCTTTCCATGCTGAATAGTACTCCATTGTGTATATGTACCACATCTTCT
>PVIJ01021067.1:0-19373 GCA_004024925.1 Scalopus aquaticus | reverse complement strand
TACTCACGAATATGTCATAAAGAAGGATCTAGGACTGATGACATAAAATGGTAGTGACTCACTGAACAAAATCCCTTTGTTAGCAAACATGCTTTACTTTTAAAGAAGAACCCTTTGATCAGAAGGTCAGGAGTATCCTTTAAGTAATTCTAATTTTCAGTTTCCCCAATATTGATTAAGGAAACTAAGACTGCTCAAATTACTCAATTTTTAAATTTACCTTTTGCCCAAAGTTTATGACAAAATACACACTAAATGTTTAATTACTATGCTTAGACACCTGGAGTCTTTCCAGATATTTTTTTATTTGTGCATTTTTTACTGAGGTAACATTGACCTGCAATACTGTATGTGATCTCAAGGTACAGGTGAATTGAAAAAAAAGTGCCTATATTTCCAAATGATGTTAATATTGCATTTATATATTTTTAAATGTGTTTGGATTTACAAAGCCCAGCTGGCACTGCCTTAGCAGACTACATCTAATAGGAATAGGTGCCCCTAAGGTGAAGGGAAATTTCTGTTGATGGTGTCTGGTTGCTATACCCAGCTGGGAATTATTGAATGACAGATAGTTGATATAAAATTTTTTTGATATGTTTCACTACTGACTGACTTTCTCTTTTAGAGCAGAGACTATAGTTTTCATAATAGTCATCTCTTTATTTCCTACATCTAAACAGTATTATTGCCCAAAAGAAGGTCAATGAATGTTGAATAGAGAATGAATGAACAATATCACTTTTTAAATGTAACGAGATATATAATAATTATATTTACCAATGGAATTTGAATATTTTTATAGCATTTACAATGGTGGCAAGCACTTGTAATTGAGCGAAACAGAATCTGATAACTACATTAATCATTTTATTATAATTTTGCCCCAAAGAAATTGCAGGCTATCGCTAAATAACAAGCCTACTGTATTAATTTGATGTATAAGAACACTTAAAAATCAGTGTCAGGCATCATAGACTTAATTCTTTGACTTTTATGAAAATGTGAAACTTGTAAGACTTTAAATGTAATGACAAAAAATAAAGTTATAGGTCCTCCATGCTCCTTTAAAGGTGTAGCCAACCAATATTTCTGGCAATAGTTTTCCATCAAGAACTTGAATTCACTGAGTTAGTGCGGCTTGCGTAGAAATCGTGCTTGGTGCGAAATGCACTTCTTGAGGCGTTCTGAGCCCAAACACGGTTATCTCACAGCTTCAAAATCTCAAAACACTGAAGTGAAACACACGTAAATGTTACTAAGTTTGAACTGCAAATTCAGCTGGTGGTAAATCTTTTTCCTAGGTAGTGAATTGAAAGGGTTGTGCTTTTTGTCAAGTCATCCAGCTTGGAGGCAAAATAACTTAGGAAGCAGTTTAGCAAAAGAGTCTTTATACACAGAAAGAGAATCTTAAAGCCAATCAGCGAGACACACTTATATGTTACTTAGTTTTAGCTGATAAATTACATAGTTTTCAGTTTTTCTCCTAGAGCTTGATTTCAAGGAGTTAGAACAGTTTGCCTAGAAATCCCGCTTGGTGGGAAATGTATTGCTTGAGGCGATCTGAGCTCAGACACAGTTTTCTCACAGGTTCAAACTCTCAAAACCCTGAAGTGAAACACAGGTAAATGTTCCTAAGTTTGAACTGCAAATGCAGCTGGTGGTAAATCTATTTCCCAGTAGCCTATTGAAAGTGTTTGTGCTTTTTGCCATGTCATCAAGCGTGGAGACAAAGCAACCTAAGAAGCATTTTAGCATTGAGGCTTTATACACAGAAAGAGAATCATAAAGGCTAGCAGTGAGACACACGTATATATCACTTATTTATACTGATAAATGTCATAGTTGTCAGTTTTTCCTCTACACCTTGCACGCACTGAGTTAGTGAGGATTGCATAGAAATCACGCTTGGTGCGAAATGCACTGCTTGAGGCGCTCTGAGCTCAGACACGGTTTTTCACTGGTTCAAAATCTCAAAACCCCGATGTGAAACACAGGTAAATGTTACTTAGTTTGAACTGCAAAGGCAACTTTTGATAAATCTTTTTCTTAGGTAGTGAATGAAAGTGTGCTTTTGGCCAAGTCATCCAGCTTGGATCAAAAGCACAATAGGAAACAGTTTAGCAATAGAGTCTTTATACACGGAAAGAGAATCTTAAAGCCTATCAGTGTGACACACGTATATGTTACTTAGTTTTAGCTGACAAATTACATATTTTTCAGTTTTTCTTCTAGAGCTTGATGTCACGGAGTTAGAACAGTTTGCCTAGAAATCTCGCTTGGTGCGAAATGCATTGCTTGAAGCGAACTGAGCTCAGACACAGTTTTGTCAAAGGTTCAAACTCTCAAAACCCTGAAGTGGAACACAGGTAAATGTTACTAAGTTTGAACTGCAAATGCAGCTGGTGGTAAACCTATTTCCCAGTAGCGATTTGAAAGTGTTTGTGCTTTTTGCCAGGTCATCCAGCCTGGAGACAAAGCAACCTAAGAAGCATTTTGGCATTGAGGCTTTATACACAGAAAGAGAACCTTAAAGGCTAGCAGTGAGACACACGTATATATCACTTATTTATTACTGATAAATATCATAGTTTTCTGTTTTTCATCTAGACCTTGCTCTCACTGAGTTAGTGCGGATTACATAGAAATCCCGTTTGGTGCGAAATGCACTGTTTGAGGCGGTCTGAGCTCAGACACGGTTTTCTCACTGGTTCAAAATCTCAAAACCCCGAAGTGAAAACTGGTAAATGTTACTTACTTTGAACTGCAAATGCAGCTGGTGGTAATCTTTTTCCTAGGTAGTGAATTAAAAGTGTGCTTTTTGCCAAGTATTCCATCTTCGAGCCAAAGCACAATAGGAAGCAGTTTAGCAATAGAGTCTTTATACACAGAAAGGGAATCTTAAAGCCTACCAGTGAGACAAGCGTATATGTTACTTAGTTTTGGCTGATAAATTACATAGTTTTCAGTTTTTCTTCTAGAGCTTGATGTCACGGAGTTAGAACAGTTTGCCTAGAAATCCCGCTTGGTGCGAAATGCATTGCTTGCGGCGATCTAAGCTCAGACACCGTTTTCTCACTGGTTCAAAATCTCAAAACCCCGATGTGAAACATGTTACTAAGTTTGAACTGCAATTGCAGCTGGTGGTAAATCTTTTTGCTAAGTAGCGAATTGAAAGTGTTTGTGCTTTTTGCCAGGTCATCCAGCGTGGAGACAAAGCAACATAAGAAGCATTTTAGCATTGAGGCTTTATACACAGAAAGAGAACCTTAAAGGCTAGCAATGAGACACACGTATATATCACTTATTTATTACTGATGAATGTCATAGTTGTCAGTTTTTCATCTAGACCTTGCACTCACTGAGTTAGTGCGGATTACATAGAAATCCCGCTTGGTGCGAAATGCACTGTTTGAGGCGGTCTGAGCTCAGACACGGTTTTTCACTGGTTCAAAATCTCAAAACCCCGAAGTGAAAACTGGTAAATGTTACTTTCTTTGAACTGCAAATGCAGCTGGTGGTAATCTTTTTCCTAGGTAGTGAATTGAAAGTGTGCTTTTTGCCAAGTATTCCATCTTCGAGCCAAAGCACTATAGGAAGCAGTTTAGCAATACAGTCTTTATACACAGAAAGGGAATCTTAAAGCCTACCAGTGAGGCACACATACTAGTTACTTAGTTTTAGCTGATAAATTACATAGCTTTCAGTTTTTCTCCTAGAGCTTGATTTCATGGGGTTAGAACAATTTGACTAGAAATCCCGCTTGGAGCGAAATGCATTGCTTGAGGCGATGTGAGCTCAGACACGTTTTCTCACAGGCTCAAACTCTCAAAACCCTGAAGTGGAACACAGGTAAATGTTACTAAGTTTGAACTGCAAATGCAGCTGGTGGTAAACCTATTTCCCAGTAGCGAATTGAAAGTGTTTGTGCTTTTTGCCAGGTCATCCAGCGTGGAGACAAAGCAACCAAAGAAGCATTTTAGCATTGAGGCTTTATACACAGAAAGAGAATCATAAAGGCCAGCAGTGAGACACACGTATATGTCACTTATTTATTACTGATAAATGTCATAGTTGTCAGTTTTTCATCTAGACCTTGCACTCACTGAGTTAGAGCAGATTGCATAGAAATCCGGCTTGGTGCGAAATGCACTGCTTGAGGCGGTCTGAGCTCACACACGGTTTTTCACTGGTTCAAAATCTCAAAACCCCGATGTGAAACACAGGTAAATGTTACTTAGTTTGAACTGCAAAGGCAACTTTTGATAAATCTTTTTCTTAGGTAGTGAATGAAAGTGTGCTTTTTGCCAAGTCATCCAGCTTGGATCAAAAGCACAATAGGAAACAGTTTAACAATAGAGTCTTTATACACGGAAAGAGAATTTTGAAGCCTATCAGTGCGACACACGTATATGTTACCTAGTTTTAGCTGACAAATTACATATTTTCCAGGTTTTCTTCTAGAGCTTGATGTCACGGAGTTAGAACAGTTTGCCTAGAAATCCCGCTTGGTGCGAAATGCATTGCTTGAGGCAATCTGTGCTCAGACCCGTTTTCTCACAGGTTCAAACTCTCAAAACCCTGAAGTGAAACACAGTTAAATGTTACTAAGTTTGAACTGCAAATGCAGCTGGTGGTAAACCTATTTCCCAGTAGCGAATTGAAAGTGTTTGTACTTTTTGCCAGGTCATCCAGCGTGGAGACAAAGCAACCTAAGAAGCATTTTGGCATTGAGGCTTTATACACAGAAAGAGAACCTTAAAGGCTAGCAGTGAGACACACGTATATATCACTTATTTATTACTGATGAATGTCATAGTTGTCAGTTTTTCATCTAGACCTTGCACTCACTGAGTTAGTGCGGATTACATAGAAATCCCGCTTGGTGCGAAATGCACTGTTTGAGGCGGTCTGAACTCAGACACGGTTTTTCTTGGTTCAAAATCTCAAAACCCCGAAGTGAAAACTGGTAAATGTTACTTACTTTGAACTGCAAATGCAGCTGGTGGTAATCTTTTTCCTAGGTAGTGAATTAAAAGTGTGCTTTTTGCCAAGTATTCCATCTTCAAGCCAAAGCACTATAGGAAGCAGTTTAGCAATAGAGTCTTTATACACAGAAAGGGAATCTTAAAGCCTACCAGTGAGGCACACATATTAGTTACTTAGTTTTAGCTGATAAATTACATAGCTTTCAGTTTTTCTCCTAGAGCTTGATTTCACGGGGTTAGAACAATTTGACTAGAAATCCCGCTTGGAGCGAAATGCATTGCTTGAGGCGATGTGAGCTCAGACAAGTTTTCTCACAGGTTCAAACTCTCAAAACCCTGATTTAAACACAGGTAAATATTTACTTAGTTTGAACTGCTAATTCATTTGGTGGTAAATATTTTTCCTATGTAGTTATGTGAAAGTGTTTGTGCTTTTTGCCAAATCATCCAGCATATTTCCAAAGCAACCTTAGAAGCATTTTAGCATATAGGATTTATACACAGAAAGAGAATCCTAAAGCCTATCAGTGCGACACACGTATATGTTACTTAGTTTTAGCTGATAAATTACATATTTTTCAGTTTTTCTTCTAGAGCTTGATGTCACGGAGTTAGAACAGTTTGCCTAGAAATCTCGCTTGGTGCGAAATGCATTGCTTGAAGCGAACTGAGCTCAGACACAGTTTTGTCAAAGGTTCAAACTCTCAAAACCCTGAAGTGGAACACAGGTAAATGTTACTAAGTTTGAACTGCAAATGCAGCTCGTGGTAAACCTATTTCCCAGTAGCGATTTGAAAGTGTTTGTGCTTTTTGCCAGGTCATCCAGCCTGGAGACAAAGCAACCTAAGAAGCATTTTGGCATTGAGGCTTTATACACAGAAAGAGAACCTTAAAGGCTAGCAGTGAGACACACGTATATATCACTTATTTATTACTGATGAGTGTCATAGTTGTCAGTTTTTCATCTAGACATTGCACTCACTGAGTTAGTGCGGATTACATAGAAATCCCGCTTGGTGCGAAATGCACTGTTTGAGGCGGTCTGAGCTCAGACACGGTTTTCTCACTGGTTCAAAATCTCAAAACCCCGAAGTGAAAACTGGTAAATGTTACTTTGAACTGCAAATGCAGCTGGTGGTAATCTTTTTCCTAGGTAGTGAATTGAAAGTGTGCTTTTTGCCAAGTATTCCATATCCGAGCCAAAGCACAATAGGAAGCAGTTTAGCAATAGAGTCTTTATACACAGAAAGGGAATCTTAAAGCCTACCAGTGAGACAAGCGTATATGTTACTTGGTTTTGGCTGATAAATTACATAGTTTTCAGTTTTTCTTCTAGAGCTTGATTTCAAGGAGTTAGAACAGTTTGCCTAGAAATCCCGCTTGGTGCGAAATGCATTGCTTGCGGCGATCTGAGCTCAGACACTGTTTTCTCACTGGTTCAAAATCTCAAAAGCCCGTTGTGAAACATGTTACTAAGTTTGAACTGTAAATGCAGCTGGTGGTAAATCTTTTTCCTAAGCAGCGAATTGAAAGTGTTTCTGCTTTTTGCCAGGTCATCCAGCGTGGAGACAAAGCAACCTAAGAAGCATTTTAGCATTGAGGCTTTATACACAGAAAGAGAATCATAAAGGCCAGCAGTGAGACACACGTATATGTCACTTATTTATTACTGATAAATGTCATAGTTGTCAGTTTTTCATCTAGACCTTGCACTCACTGAGTTAGAGCGGATTGCATAGAAATCCCGCTTGGTGCGAAATGCACTGCTTGAGGCGGTCTGAGCTCACACACGGTTTTTCACTGGTTCAAAATCTCAAAACCCCGATGTGAAACACAAGTAAATGTTACTTAGTTTGAACTGCAAAGGCAACTTTTGATAAATCTTTTTCTTAGGTAGTGAATGAAAGTGTGCTTTTGGCCAAGTCATCCAGCTTGGATCAAAAGCACAATAGGAAACAGTTTAACAATAGAGTCTTTATACACGGAAAGAGAATCTTAAAGCCTATCAGTGCAACACACGTATATGTTACTTAGTTTTAGCTGACAAATTACGTATTTTTCAGTTTTTCTTCTAGAGCTTGATGTCACGGAGTTAGAACAGTTTGCCTAGAAATCTCGCTTGGTGCGAAATGCATTGCTTGAAGCGAACTGAGCTCAGACACAGTTTTGTCAAAGGTTCAAACTCTCAAAACCCTGAAGTGGAACACAGGTAAATGTTACTAAGTTTGAACTGCAAATGCAGCTGGTGGTAAACCTATTTCCCAGTAGCGAATTGAAAGTGTTTGTGCTTTTTGCCAGGTCATCCAGCGTGGAGACACACGCATATATCACTTATTTATTACTGATAAATGTCATAGTTGTCAGTTTTTCCTCTAGACCTTGCACTCACTGAGTTAGAGCGGATTGCATAGAAATCCCTCTTGGTGCGAAATGCACTGCTTTAGGTGGTCCGAGCTCAGACACGGTTTTTCACTGGTTCAAAATTTCTAAATCCCGAAGTGAAACACAGGTAAATGTTACTTAGTTTGAACTGCAAATGCAACTTTTGGTAAATCTTTTTCCTAGGTAGTGAATTGATGGTGTGCTTTTTGACAAGTCATCCAGCTTGGAGCCAAAGCACAATTGGAAGCAGTTTAGCAATAGAGTCTTTATGCCCAGAAAGAGAATCTTAAAGCCTATAAGTGAGGCACACGTATTAGTTACTTAGTTTTAGCTTTCAGTTTTTCTCCTAGAGCTTGATTTCACGGGGTTAGAACAATTTGACTAGAAATCCCGCTTGGAGCAAAATGCATTGCTTGAGGCGATGTGAGCTCAGACAAGTTTTCTCACAGGTTCAAACTCTCAAAACCCTGAAGTGAAACACAGGTAAATGTTACTAAATCTGAACTGCAAATGCAGCTGGTGGTAAATCTTTTTCCTAAGTAGCGAATTGAAAGTATTTCTGCTTTTTGCCAGGTCATCCAGCGTGGAGACAAAGCAACCTAAGAAGCATTTTAGCATTGAGGCTTTATACACAGAAAGAGAATCATAAAGGCCAGCAGTGAGACACACGTATATGTCACTTATTTATTACTGATAAATGTCATAGTTGTCAGTTTTTCATCTAGACCTTGCACTCACTGAGTTAGAGCAGATTGCATAGAAATCCGGCTTGGTGCGAAATGCACTGCTTGAGGCGGTCTGAGCTCACACACGGTTTTTCACTGGTTCAAAATCTCAAAACCCCGATGTGAAACACAGGTAAATGTTACTTAGTTTGAACTGCAAAGGCAACTTTTGATAAATCTTTTTCTTAGGTAGTGAATGAAAGTGTGCTTTTTGCCAAGTCATCCAGCTTGGATCAAAAGCACAATAGGAAACAGTTTAACAATAGAGTCTTTATACACGGAAAGAGAATTTTAAAGCCTATCAGTGCGACACACGTATGTGTTACTTAGTTTTAGCTGACAAATTACATATTTTTCAGGTTTTCTTCTAGAGCTTGATGTCACGGAGTTAGAACAGTTTGCCTAGAAATCCCGCTTGGTGCGAAATGCACTGTTTGCACACGTATATGTCACTTATTTATTACTGATAAATGTCATAGTTGTCAGTTTTTCATCTAGACCTTGCACTCACTGAGTTAGAGCGGATTGCATAGAAATCCCGCTTGGTGCGAAATGCACTGCTTGAGGCGGTCTGAGCTCACACACGGTTTTCTCACTGGTTCAAAATCTCAAAACCCCGAAGTGAAAAATGGTAAATGTTACTTACTTTGAACTGCAAATGCAGCTGGTGGTAAATCTTTTTCCTAGGTAGTGAATTGAAAGTGTTTTTTTTTGCCAAGTCATTCAGCCTCGAGCCAAAGCAAAATAGGAAGCAGTTTAGCAATAGAGTCTTTATACACAGAAAGGGAATCTTAAAGCCTATCAGTGAGACAAACGTATATGTTACTTAGTTTTAGCTGATAAATTACATAGTTTTCAGTTTTTCTTCTAGAGCTTGATTTCACGGGGTTAGAACAATTTGCCTAGAAATCCCGCTTGGTGCGAAATGCATTGCTTGCGGCGATCTGAGCTCAGACACTGTTTTCTCACAGGCTCAAACTCTCAAAACCTGAAGTGAAACACAGGTAAATGTTACTAAGCTTGAACTGCAAATGCAACTTTTGGTAAATCTTTTTCCTAGGTAGCGAATTGAAAATATTTGTGCTGTTTGCCAAGTCATCCAGCGTGGAGCAAAAGCAACCTAAGAAGCATTTTAGCATTGAGGCTTTTTACACAAAAAGAGAATCTTTAAGGCTAGCAGTGAGACACACGTATATATCACTTATTTATTACTGATAAATATCATAGTTGTCAGTTTTTCATCTAGACCTTGCACTCACTGAGTTAGTGCGGATTACATAGAAATCCCGCTTGGTGCGAAATGCACTGCTTGAGGCGTTCTGAGTTCAGACACGGTTTTCTCACTGGTTCAAAATCTCAAAACCCAGAAGTGAAACACTGGTAAATTTTACTTACTTTGAACTGCAAACGCAGCTAGTGGTAAATCTTTTTCCTAGGTAGTGAATTGAAAATGTGCTTTTGCCAAGTCATCCAGCTTTGAGCCAAAGAACAATAGGAAGCAGTTTAGAAATAGAGTCTTTTTATACGGAAAGGGAATCTTAAAGCCTATCAGTGAGACAAACGTATATGTTACCCAATTTTAGCTGATAAATTACATAGTTTTCAGTTTTTCTTAGAGATTGATTTCACGGAGTTAGAACAGTTTGCCTAGAAATCCCGCTTGTTGCGAAATGCATTGCTTGAGGCGGTCTGAGCTCAGACACGGTTTTCTCAAGGTTCAATATCTCAAAACCCCGATGTGGAACACAGGTAAATGTTACTTAGTTTGAACTGCAAAGGCAAATTTTGATAAATCTTTTTCCTAGGTAGTGAATGAAAGTGTGCTTTTTGCCAAGTCATCCCGCTTGGATAAAAAGCACAATAGGAAGCAGTTTAGCAATTGAGCCTTTATACATAGAAAGAGAATCTTAAAGCCTATCAGTGAGACACATTATATGTTACTAAGTTTTAGCTGATAAATGACAAAGTTTTCAGTTTTTCTGCTATAGCTTGAATTCACTGAGTTAGAATTGCTTGCCTAGAAATCCCGCTTGGTGTGAAATGCACTGCTTGAAGCGTTCTGAGCACAGACACAGTTTTGTCACAGGTTCAAAATCTCAAAACCCCAAGTGATACACAGTTAAATGTTACTTATTTTGAAGTGCAATTTCAGCTGGTGGTCAGTTTTTCATCTATGCCTTGAATTCCCTGAGTTAGTGCGGTTTGCATAGAAATCCCGCTTGTTACGAAATGCACTGTTTGAGGCCTTCTGAGCACAGACACGGTTTTCTCAGGTTCAAAATCTCAAAACCCTGATTTAAACACAGGTAAATATTTACTTAGTTTGAACTGCTAATTCATTTGGTGGTAAATATTTTTCCTATGTAGTTATGTGAAAGTGTTTGTGCTTTTTGCCAAGTCATCCAGCATATTTCCAAAGCAACCTTAGAAGCATTTTAGCATATAGGATTTATACACAGAAAGAGAATCCTAAAGCCTATCAGTGCGACACACGTATATGTTACTTAGTTTTAGCTGACAAATTACATATTTTTCAGTTTTTCTTCTAGAGCTTGATGTCACGGAGTTAGAACGGTTTGCCTAGAAATCTCGCTTGGTGCGAAATGCATTGCTTGAAGCGAACTGAGCTCAGACACAGTTTTGTCAAAGGTTCAAACTCTCAAAACCCTGAAGTGGAACACAGGTAAATGTTACTAAGTTTGAATTGCAAATGCAGCTGGTGGTAAACCTATTTCCCAGTAGCGATTTGAAAGTGTTTGTGCTTTTTGCCAGGTCATCCAGCCTGGAGACAAAGCAACCTAAGAAGCATTTTAGCATTGAGGCTTTATACACAGAAAGAGAACCTTAAAGGCTAGCAGTGAGACACACGTATATATCACTTATTTATTACTGATGAGTGTCATAGTTGTCAGTTTTTCATCTAGACCTTGCACTCACTGAGTTAGTGCGGATTACATAGAAATCCCGCTTGGTGCGAAATGCACTGTTTGAGGCGGTCTGAGCTCAGACACGGTTTTCTCACTGGTTCAAAATCTCAAAACCCCAAAGTGAAAACTGGTAAATGTTACTTACTTTGAACTGCAAATGCAGCTGGTGGTAATCTTTTTCCTAGGTAGTGAATTGAAAGTGTGCTTTTTGCCAAGTATTCCATCTTCGAGCCAAAGCACTATAGGAAGCAGTTTAGCAATAGATCTTTATACACAGAAAGGGAATCTTAAAGCCTACCAGTGAGACAAGCGTATATGTTACTTGGTTTTGGCTGATAAATTACATAGTTTTCAGTTTTTCTTCTAGAGCTTGATGTCACGGAGTTAGAACAGTTTGCCTAGAAATCCCGCTTGGTGCGAAATGCATTGCTTGCGGCGATCTGAGCTCAGACACTGTTTTCTCACTGGTTCAAAATCTCAAAAGCCCGTTGTGAAACATGTTACTAAGTTTGAACTGCAATTGCAGCTGGTGGTAAATCTTTTTCGTAAGTAGCGAATTGAAAGTGTTTGTGCTTTTTGCCAGGTCATCCAGCGTGGAGACAAAGCAACCTAAGAAGCATTTTAGCATTGAGGCTTTATACACAGAAAGAGAATCATAAAGGCTAGCAGTGAAACACACGCATATATCACTTATTTATTACTGATAAATGTCATAGTTGTCAGTTTTTCCTCTAGACCTTGCACTCACTGAGTTAGTGCGGATTACATAGAAATCCCACTTGGTGCGAAATGCACTGCTTGAGGCGGTCTGAGCTCACACACGGTTTTTCACTGGTTCAAAATCTCAAAACCCCGATGTGAAACACAGGTAAATGTTACTTAGTTTGAACTGCAAAAGCAACTTTTGATAAATCTTTTTCTTAGGTAGTGAATGAAAGTGTGCTTTTGGCCAAGTCATCCAGCTTGGATCAAAAGCACAATAGGAAACAGTTTAGCAATAGAGTCTTTATACACGGAAAGAGAATCTTAAAGCCTATCAGTGCGACACACGTATATGTTACTTAGTTTTAGCTGACAAATTACATATTTTTCAGTTTTTCTTCTAGAGCTGGATTTCAAGGAGTTAGAACAGTTTGCCTAGAAATCCCGCTGTGGTGTGAAGTGCATTACTTGAGGCGATCAGAGCTCAGACACGTTTTCTCACAGGTTCAAACTCCGAAATAGTGAAGTGAAACACAGGTAAATGTTACTAAGTTTGAACTGCAAATGCAACTTTTGGTAAATCTTTTTCCTAGGTAGTGAATTGAAAGTGTGGTTTTTGCTAAGTCATCCAGCTTGGAGCCAAAACACAATAGGACGCAGTTTAGCAATAGAGTCTTTATGCCCAGAAAGAGAATCTTAAAGCCTATAAGTGAGACACACGTATTAGTTCCTTAGTTTTAGCTGATAAATTACATAGTTTTCAGTTTTTCTCCTAGAGCTTGATTTCACGGGGTTAGAACAATTTGAATAGAAATCCCGCTTGGAGCGAAGTGCATTGCTTGAGGCGATGTGAGCTCAGACACGTTTTCTCACAGGTTCAAACTCTCAAAACCCTGAAGTGAAACACAGGTAAATGTTACTAAATTTGAACTGCAAATGCAGCTGGTGGTAAATCTTTTTCCTAAGCAGCGAATTGAAAGTATTTCTGCTTTTTGCCAGGTCATCCAGCGTGGAGACAAAGCAACCTAAGAAGCATTTTAGCATTGAGGCTTTATACGCAGAAAGAGAATCATAAAGGCCAGCAGTGAGACACACGTATATGTCACTTATTTATTACTGATAAATGTCATAGTTGTCAGTTTTTCATCTAGACCTTGCACTCACTGAGTTAGAGCGGATTGCATAGAAATCCCGCTTGGTGCGAAATGCACTGCTTGAGGCGGTCTGAGCTCACACACGGTTTTTCACTGGTTCAAAATCTCAAAACCCCGATGTGAAACACAGGTAAATGTTACTTAGTTTGAACTGCAAAGGCAACTTTTGATAAATCTTTTTCTTAGGTAGTGAATGAAAGTGTGCTTTTGGCCAAGTCATCCAGCTTGGATCAAAAGCACAATAGGAAACAGTTTAGCAATAGAGTCTTTATACACGGAAAGAGAATCTTAAAGCCTATCAGTGCAACACACGTATATGTTACTTAGTTTTAGCTGACAAATTACATATTTTTCAGTTTTTCTTCTAGAGCTTGATGTCACGGAGTTAGAACGGTTTGCCTAGAAATCTCGCTTGGTGCGAAATGCATTGCTTGAAGCGAACTGAGCTCAGACACAGTTTTGTCAAAGGTTCAAACTCTCAAAACCCTGAAGTGGAACACAGGTAAATGTTACTAAGTTTGAACTGCAAATGCAGCTGGTGGTAAACCTATTTCCCAGTCGCGAATTGAAAGTGTTTGTGCTTTTTGCCAGGTCATCCAGCGTGGAGCCAAAGCAACCTAAGAAGCATTTTAGCATTGAGGCTTTATACACAGAAAGAGAATCATAAAGGCTAGCAGTGAGACACACGCATATATCACTTATTTATTACTGATAAATGTCATAGTTGTCAGTTTTTCCTCTAGACCTTGCACTCACTGAGTTAGAGCGGATTGCATAGAAATCCCTCTTGGTGCGAAATGCACTGCTTGAGGTGGTCCGAGCTCAGACACGGTTTTTCACTGGTTCAAAATTTCTAAATCCCGAAGTGAAACACAGGTAAATGTTACTTAGTTTGAACTGCAAATGCAACTTTTGGTAAATCTTTTTCCTAGGTAGTGAATTGATGGTGTGCTTTTTGCCAAGTCATCCAGCTTGGAGCCAAAGCACAATAGGAAGCAGTTTAGCAATAGAGTCTTTAAGCCCAGAAAGAGAATCTTAAAGCCTATAAGTGAGGCACACGTATTAGTTACTTAGTTTTAGTTGATAAATTACATAGCTTTCAGTTTTTCTCCTAGAGCTTGATTTCACGGGGTTAGAACAATTTGACTAGAAATCCCGCTTGGAGCAAAATGCATTGCTTGAGGCGATGTGAGCTCAGACACGTTTTCTCACAGGTTCAAACTCTCAAAACCCTGAAGTGAAACACAGGTAAATGTTACTAAATCTGAACTGCAAATGCAGCTGGTGGTAAATCTTTTTCCTAAGTAGCGAATTGAAAGTATTTCTGCTTTTTGCCAGTTCATCCAGCGTGGAGACAAAGCAACCTAAGAAGCATTTTAGCATAGAGGCTTTATACACAGATAGGGAATCTTAAAGGCTAGCCGTGAGACACACATATATGTTACCTATTTATTGCTGACAAAAGACTTCGTTGTCAGCTTTTCATCTAGACCTTCCTCTCACTTAGTGCGGTTTGCATAGAAATCCCGCTTGGTGGGAAATGCACTGCTTGAGGCCTTGTGAGTACAGACCCGGTTTTCTCACAGGTTCAAAAATCTCAAAACCCCCAAGTGAAACACAGGTAAATGTTACTTAGTTTAACTGCAAATGCAGCTGGTGTTAAATCTTTTTCCTATGTAATGAATTGAAAGTGTTTGTGCATTTTGGCAAGTCATCCAGTTTGGAGCAAAAGCACTCTAGGAAGCATTTAGCAATAAAGACTTTATACACAGAAAGAGAATTTTAAAGGCTATCAGTTAGACACACGTATATGTTACTTCGTTATAGCTGAGAAATGACATAGTTTTCAGTTTTTCTTCTAGAGCTTGAATTCTTTGAGTTAGTGCGGTATGCCTAGAAAACCCGCTTGGTGCGAAATACACTGCTTGTGTCGATCTGAGCACAGACTCGGTTTTCTCACAGGTTCAAAATCTCAAAACCCTGAAGTGGAACACAGGGAAATGTTAATTAGTTTGAATGCAAATTCAGCGGGTGATAAATCATTTTCCTAGGTAGTGAATTGAAAGTGTTTCTCCTTTTTGCCAAGTCATCTAGCTTGGAGCCAAAGCACAATCCGAAGCAGTTTAGCAATAGAGGCTTTGTACACAGAGAGAATCTTAAAGTCTAGCAGTGAGACACACTATATGTTACTTATTTTTGCCTGATAAATGACATAGTTTTCAGTTTTTCTTCGAGAGCTTGAATTCACTGAGTTAGAACTGCTTGCCTAGAAATCCCTCTTGGAGCGAAATGCACTGCTTGAGGCGTTCTGAGCACAGACACAGTTTTCTCACAGGTTCAAAATCTCAAAACGCCGAAGTGAAACACAGGTAAATGTCATTTAGTTTGAACTGCAATTTCAGCTGGTGTTAAATCTTTTTCCTAGGTAGTGAATTGAAAGTGTTTGTGCTGTTTGCCAAGTCTCTAGCTTGGATCCAAAGCACACTAGTAAGCATTTTAGCAATAGAGGCTTTATGCTCAGAAAGAGAATCTTAAAGCTTGGAGCCAAAGCACACTAGGAAGAATTTTAGCAATAGAGACTTTATACACAGAAAGAGAATCTTAAAGCCTAGCAGTGAGACACACGTATATGTTACTTCGTTTTAACTGAGAAATGACGTAGTTTTCAGTTTTTCTTCTAGAGCTTGAATTCACTGAGTTAGTGCGGTATGCCTAGAAATCCCGCTTGGTGCGAAATGCACTGCTTCCAGCGTTCTGAGCATAACATGGTTTTCTCACAGGTTCAAAATCTCATAACCCCGAAGTGAAACACAGAGAAATGTTACTTAGTTTCACCTGCAAATTCAGCTTGTTGTAAATCTTTTTCCTATGTAGTGAATTGAAATTGTTTGTGCTTTTTTCCAAGTCATCCAGCTTGGAGCCAAAGCACAATAGGAAGCAGTTTAGCAATAGAGGATTTATACCCAGAAAGAGAATCTTAAAGGCTAGCAAGTGAGACACACTTATATATCACTTAGTTTTTGCTTAGAAATGTCATTGTTGTCAGTTTTTCATCTAGAGCTTGATATCACTGAGTTCGTTCATTTTGGCCTTGCATTCCCGCTTGGAGCGAAATTCACTGCACGAGGCCTTCTGAGCGCTGACTCCTTTTTCACACAGGTTCGGAATCTCAAAAGCCCAAAGTGAAACACATGTAAATGTTACTTAGTTTGTACTGCAAATTCAGCTGGTGGTAAATCTTTTCCCTACGTAGTGAATTGAAACTGTTTGCGCTTTTTTGCCAAGTTATTCAGCTTGGTGCCTAAGCACGTAGGAAGCGTTGTAGGCAAGGGAGGCTCTATACAGAAATAGAGAATCCTAAAGACTAGCAGTGATACACGGGTATTTCTTACTTAGTTTTTTGAGAAATGACATAGTTGTCATTTTTTCATTTAAAGCTTAAATTCTCTGAGTTAGTTCATTTTTCCTAGTCTTCTCGCTTGGGCCGAAATGCACTGCTTGAGGCGTTCTGAGCGCTGACACCTTATTCAGACAGGTTCAAAATCTCAAAACCCGAAGTGAAATACAGGTAAATGTTACTTAGTTTGACCTGCAAATTCAGCTGAATGGTAATGTAAGAGGGTGGTCCTCAGGAATGGGAACTGTTCCAGGTTCACTGTCCCACCCAAAGGAGATTGGAGCTGAGCAGGAGAGATAGGTTGAGAAGGAGAAAAAAAAGAAGAAGGAAGGAAGCATGATGGAGAGCCAAAAGCACAAGGAGCGAGAGACATGTGAAGAAGCTGCACTGGCCTTGTAACCAGGCTAATTGCAAAGTCCGGTAAAGGTAGTGTCCCCTGGGCAGGGTTTGCTGATGAGAATGACTAGCCCCAGGGAAAAAGGCTAAGTTTGTGGTTTGGGGGGTGGAGGGTCTGATGAGATAGAAAAGGGACTGAAGGAGAAGGGGAATTGAGTCACCTGGAAGTAGTAATGAAAGTGAGTCGCCATGATGTAGGAAAAGAAGAAGCAGTGGCCATACTGAAGGAGTAGAGGAAGCATTCGCCGTGATGTAGGAAAAGAAGCAGCCGGAAATGTAGCTGCCAAGATTGTGAATTTGGAAATCAGATGCCAGAGATTTATGAGCAGCCAGGTTATAGAATTTTAGATTGAGCATTTTTGAACTCTTCAGTGACTTTGGGGCCAACAACTTTGGAGGCTTTGCAAGTAGCTGAGAGATGGAAACTGCTCCCAGTTTTGCCTTTACTGCAGCCGAAGGAAGAAGGCAGAGGCCCAAAGTGGGCGCCTTCCTAAAATATGCGTGTGCACTCTGTTGGGCCGTCTGGCCACTGTAGTTGCTCTTTGCAGTGTTGTTGGCCTGGTGCAGTGCTGGGGGCACTACAGCAGTTTCGGGAGCATCTCCAGTTGTGTTTTGTGTCGTGCTCGTGAGTTGGAACCTGGCTTACACTCTGTTACACGTCTACAGAACAAGGAAGACGCCATTTTGAAAACGTGAGCTATTGTTTGGAAGAGGAGCTCTACTTCAGCAGTGGCGGGAAGACACCACCTTTGCTACTTTTCTGGGACTTAAAGGACTGGACACTGCTTTAAGTAAGGTAAACGGCCATATGTTGACTTCAGTAATTCTTTGATTTTCCCTGTTTGTTAAATAAATCCCATGGTTGTTGTTCCCTAAGTCTGAGTAGTTTTGCAATTGTGTGTGTGGGTGCAGAACCAAGATAGTGACCGGTAAGCAATTTGGGCACTGTCTTTGGCCAAGCTTTGAAGACCCATTTTTCCTGGTATTAGCCTGGACTGATTGATACAGATGTGGGTGAGAGACCCACGGGGAGGTTAACAATGGCAATGTGGATCTTGATTTTGATTTTGCTGTTGTCCTCAGAGATTTGTCTGACTGTTTCTCACCCTTTTCTATGGGTCCCTGCCGAAAGGTGTTTCAGACTTGTGGCAGACTTTCGGGCCTGGCCTTTGGCCAATCCCATTTGGGTGGGCTTTTGTCCACAATGTAATGTGTGTTGATTTTAGAAACTATATTCTTTGTCTTTTCTGTATTATCACATTAATTGTATTAAAGTTTCTTTTCCACTTAACACTTTTTGCTCCACTCACGTATTCACGTGATCACGTGTTCATCTAGTCTCCGGTTTTTCATGCCACGGTGGCTTTATTTGGAACTATTAGGAGCTATTTCTTTGATCATACTCAGTCTCGAAGCTCTAAGCTCTAAGCATTTAAAATTTCATGAAAATATATCCAGTAGTTCAGGAGCTGTGTGTGTTTTATTGAATGCTTATACCATTCATGTGGTGGCACAGAAAATAGCTGACACAAGAAGTGTTAGGTTTTATATGTTTCATTTTGATGCGGTGGATTGTAGAACATATTTAAAAGGAGCAGATTTGGGAGTTCTGGGGTGGCCTTCTCCCTGCCCTGTAACAGTAAGAGCTTTTGTTAATAGCTTATTTTCTGTGGATATATGCCCAAGAGTGGGATTGGCAGGTTATATGCTATTTCCATTTAAAGTAGATACAGATTTCTTTCTGTAAAGGTTTCACCAGTCACCTTCCCACCAACAGTGTAGTAGAGTTTCTTTTTCTCCATATCTTATCAAGCATTGTGGTAGGGAACTTTTTTATTATTTTTAATTTTTTATTAATTATAATTTTTCTTACATCACTGTAGTCTCATTTGTTCTTCAGCCACTTTGTCCCCTGTGAACTATCACCATATTCCCTTGTGTTCTTCCCTTCCTTGTTTTGCCAGACCTCCCATCCACTCCTTTGTTGTATGCCTCAGATTGAAGGTCAACTTGCTAGTTTTGACTTTTTCTTGACCTTTTGCTTGGTTTCTCTATATTCCACATATGGGTGAGACCATCCAATATTTATCTTTTTCCTTCTCACTAATTTCAGCTACCATAATCTGTTAGAGGTCTTGGATGGTGTGCCATTCTTATGAGTTTGAGGGAATATCTCTTTGTAGTTTTAATCTGCATTTCTCTTACTAGGAATGATGATGAACATTTTTTAATATGTCTTTTGCTCATCTGACTATCTCTTTTGGAGAATTTTCCATTCATATTTGCTGCTCATTTTTTTGGGGGGTTATTATTTTTTTTTTACTGTTACATTATGTGAGATTTTAAAAAAATATCTTGGATGTTAACACCCTATTAGTTACATATTGTGTAAGTATTTTCCCCCATTCATAAGGGTATCCATTTAACTATCTAGAATTTCTTCTACTAAAAAGATTTTTTTTCATTTTTTTCTCTTTTGTGGTTGTTAATTCTTTTCAATTTATTTAGTTTGTTGTCTGGTGTAATGGACCTCTAGCAAATGTTTCCAGTCACAGGTAAAGGTGCACACTAACCCTATAGAGTCCCAGCAGAGCTCAAACTTAGGGTCAGAGACCAACCGCTTACATGAAAAGGAGGCTGCTGTGATGAGGAACACATGGGGGAAAGCCTACCAACGGTCTTACTCACTTGGCGGCATCACC
>PVIJ01021066.1:0-19374 GCA_004024925.1 Scalopus aquaticus | reverse complement strand
AAAGATCTTTGCACACAATACATCTGATAAAGGACTGATAACAAAAATTTACAAAGAACTCACACAACTCAACAAAAAAAAAGCCAATAACCCAATCAAAAAATGGGCAGAAGAGCTCAAAAGGCACTTCTCCAAAGAAGAAAAGCAAATGGCCAACAGATACATGAAAAAATGCTCAACATCACTTATAATCAAGAAATGTGTTTTAAAACAAGGGTCCCACTCTGTCTCTGGTGAATCCTCTCACCCCCATCCCTCTGGCCTACACCCCAGTTCTTACATGCATAAATGAAATTAAAAAAAATAAAACAAGGGCAGATGATAATAGGGTTTTCTTGGTCTCTCCCTCTAGCTCAGGCAGGAATTTATAATGTCGATATGTGTTTTGTAGAACACAAGTATTATCTGTTGGCCATTAACATTCTGTGCAATAAAATTAGGCTTCTACCTTAATTATTCTTTTCTCTTTTCACTTAGAAGTTTAAATGAGTTTGAAGTTATTTACTCTCTGTTCTTTTTTACTTTGCCTTACCAGGGTGACAGGATGTGGACACCCAAGAGCAACGAAGTGCTGACAAATAAGGGAATGCATCCCTTTACACTGAGTGGAAAACACGTCTCCAAAAGATAAAAAGAATATTTAGAAAAGCAGTGCGGATTTAAGATTAGTGGTGCCCAACATTGGGGGTGGGCAGGCAGAGAGGTTCTTCTTTAAGGATCAGAATACTGAATAGCTTTACAAGCTTAAAACAAATGGTCATCTGACCCTTTGAGGGTCTTGGCAGTGACCTGTGTGAGAGAGAAGCTCTGAAAGTATCTTTAATTTCATGGTCAGTTTGCCTCTGGTTTATCCCCAATGTTGTTTCAGATGGACTTTGTGGGGCTTTGGCTATTGATTTAGTTTCCCTTTTTGACCTCCCATACTGTTTTGGGCAAAGCACCAGTTTTGCTCTATCACAGAATAGAAGCTCTGCTATGTGCCCAGGCTTCAGACTATTTCTGCAGAGTCTCATGCAATACCTGTGCTGGGCTCTGGAAAGTACTCATTTGTTTTCTCTCTAACAAGAAATAATAAAATCTTTTTCCGGAAGGGGATGGTTAATGACAAACTTATCTTTAGTAAAGAACAATGTTAAACAGTGTCCTTTCATCCTAAATGCATCAATTATGCAGTATAACCAATAAAAAAATAGAAAATAAGAAATCTAAATGCCATGAAAATCTAATGACTATATACATGTATCATAAATGAGTTAAAAAAAATAGGTGTGTTTGTGAATGTATATAATTTTGCTAGTTTAATGAACAAGTATTTTTACTTAAAAACAAACTATATTTTGGTATTTTATAGATTATTGATAAATACAGGTTAATTTTGAATTAATTAACTTTGGATAAATTTACTCATATTTTTAAATAAATATTTTTGGAGTGTTTAATGGAGTCATTTTGGAAGTAATATAATCATTATTCAAGATTTTTGAAATAACTGTTTTGAAATTTCTTATAGAACTTGTTTTATAAGTACATTATATTTTTATGTATATGCATATGTATACATACCTAGAAATACACACATGCACACACATCAAGTTTGTTCTTACATGGTATATGTGAATAAAATTACAAAATTCTACTATTGTGGTTGTATTAATTTATGTGGGAACATAAAAGGGTAAAATAAACACAGGGAAAGAGCACGAGCACGTACAAGAAAACTCAGTATTGTCAGATGCCATTTCTCTCCATTTTCATTGATAGTTACGTGTAAATCCCAAACCTTGTTTATAGAGCAATTGAAACCTGAAGATTCAAAAAGAAAATTTAAAGTGAACTCAGAAGAATAATCATGAAAAAGAATAGGAAAATATTTTAAAAGACGAAAACCAGAAAATTTATTTTATTAACATACAGTTTAATATATTAACATTAGATCAGTGACAACTGTATGTTATATTAATATGTATTAGACAAGGAAACTAGCATCATGGTGCTGTCAGACTAGGTCAGTCAATGGAAATAATCCAAAGTATCTACTAGGATTTAGTTTACAAATACAGTGCATATAAAATCAATGGGCATACCCTTGAATTAATAACAATATTCAGTAGGCACTCACTATGTACCTGGTGCTGCTCTCATCACTTGAAACATGTTTAATCCTCGGGGCTTCCCTGGTGGTGCAATGGGTTAAGTCACAGCACCATGAAGCTATCCAGAGCCACTGTAGCATGAGTTCGATCCCTGGCCAGGGAGCTTTCCACATGGCGCAGCAGACCTCTCCTCTCTCGCCACTGCTCCCCTCAGCAGTGTACTTCAGTCAATCTGCCTGTTCTGCTCCCCACTCTGTCTCTGCTGAATCCTCTCACCCTCCTACACCCCAGCTCTGGTATGCATAAATAAATCTTAAAAAAAAGAAACATGTTTAATCCTTACTTCGCAATGTTCTGAGATTGTATTAGTTCCAGTTTATATATATGGAAACTGAGACTTAGAGTAACTTACCAGAGATCAACCAGGTGGTAAGAGAGGCTGATTTTGAATTTAGGCAGTTTGGATCCAACAAAAGTCTTAACTAGTCTTAACCGCCACATGCTATTGCCCATAGTGCCTCTTGCCAATGAAAGATGCTAGTTATTTTAAAATATTGCTAGCATAACTGGCAAAACAATTTTAAAATGTTTTTAGGGGTTAAGAATATGTCTTTAAATCATACTCTTCATTATTAATGAGATGGAGCATTTAAAATATTGCATATTTGTATTTGTTTTGTTTATTGTTGATGCCCACTGATATGTTCAACTTTTTCTTATTGGATTGCAAGAATTTTCACATATTAAGGATATTAGCACGTTATCTGTCCTGCATGCTGAAGCTTCACTCAAATTCATTTATTTCCTCCAGGATGGTAGATTTTACTTTGCTGCTGTATCATCAATTATACTGTTATCAATCTTCCTGAAACTCACTTTTCCTGAAAACCCCCTACTCTTTAGGCTCTCAGTTTAAACATCTCTTTTTAGTAAGACGTTCCTTAAAACCATAGACTATATGAGATCTCCCTCCTCTTCCCAACCAATTCACCTGTACTTCCCTCTCATAAACACAAAACACATTCAGATTTACTTGTCCAAATTTTTTCCATCCTCATAAGGATAAATTATCTGGGTTCATGCATGCTGTAAATCATGTGCGCTTATCTTTTCCATGGAAGCCCCAATAAAGACTCTGGCCTGGACTTTCTTCTCACCCCTTCCCGCCTCCCAGTGGTCGCAAATCTTTCTCCTGTGACCCTGTGTGACACGAGGTGACCCTCTCTTTGAGACCTGTAAGTATAATAAACTTCCTTTCAAGCCTTGTCTTGCTTCCTTCCATGGCCAAATAACATTACCGTACCACTGTCAACATGTACATTCTTAGAACATTATCTCTAAGGTGAGGGCAGTGCTTGGTTTTCAATAATTGGGGGAACAATAGAGATGGCCATTGGCAACATATACCAAAAGTTCAATTTGATCACCAATTTTTGTTCCAGAAAGATTTTAAAGAGGCATAACTGGACAGGTGTTCAAAGATTCATGTCTGAGGTGAATTGCAGAATCATAAAGATAATTGTTAGAGAAAGTTTAAACCACACAAATTTCTAGCAGTGAAGATTTGATTAAATTAGTTTTGGTAGAACCCATAGTGGAATTCTAGGTAGTCACTAACATTAATTGTAAGTATATGTTTTTTATAGAAAGATGCTCAAAACTTATTTTCAAATGGGAAGTGTAGGTTATAGTAACAATATTCATAAGAACTTACAGACAAATGGCATTTACTATTTGTTACAAAAGCATATATGTGGCTGATAATATTTTTACAAATATACAGCTATGTACAAGAATGCTTGGAATGATATATAACAAATTACCAATTACAAAAGTTAATTTTGACAAAAATAACATATTTTCCTTTCTAAATTAATTTTCCAAAACAAATATGTAAAATCAACAGGGCTTGTCCAAAGCCAGATAAGTTAAAATTTTTAAAAAATAGCTGGAAGTAATCAGGGATTCCTCACATGGATTGGATAGATAATGCTATACTGTGTGTAACTATATAATAGAAACGTTGACTTCCCTGGTGACTTATAAAGTATATAAAGTCATTGTAAAGACATGTACAAGATGTCTTATTTTTTAAACAAGAGTTGTTTAAAAAGTACTGAGCAAAACTAATAGTGGTAATGGGTATACTTCCTCGCAGGAAGGCCACTTCAAAAGAGAGTATTTACTTGACTAAGGACATTTATTTTACAAGACTCATTTTTAAGTAATGACTTCATATAACATAGCAATCAGTGTATTATACTCACACCAAAATTTATCAAAGTCATAATGCAATGTAATTCATGTGGACTGAACAATGGCTCCCAAAGATTAAGAAGTGTGAATTCTCCAATTAGATTCATTTCGAGTATCATTTTTGCTATATTGGATCTCTTGTATTTTGATTTGCATTTTAGAATCAGCTTGAATAGAGTCAGCTGGAATTTTTCCAAGAATTGCTTTTGTAACCAGTGGCTGAAGCCAAATACTGTTACAGTTGGCACCCCTTGGAGGGGGTTGCTGGTGAGGTGGATAGCCCCAGGGAAAATGCTGAAAAGTATCGCATTTTGGGGTGGAGCAACTGATAAAAAATATAAGAAACTGCAGAAGCAGTCCCAGAATCCTTCAGAGTTTGGAATTCAGTGTTTGAGCTTTCAGCTACTGGGATTTAGTATTTTTGGATCTTCAGCAACTTCGGGGGGGGGGGCGGGGAGGTTAGCCCCCAGCATGCCAATCTCCCAGAAGGCTCTTGTGGGCCGCTGAAGGTGGAGGGGTCCAGCAGCCAACCTCAGAGAGGAAAAGTTCAAAGGCTTTGCAAGTAGCCTAACAACTGAAACTGTTTCTGGTTTTGCTGCTGTTACAGCCTGGCAGGGAAGGTGAAGACCCGGAGTAGGTGCCTCACAGAAGTGCATGAGTGTGACCGTTTGTTGGGTTATTCAGCTGCTGCAGCTGCTGTTTTGAGTGTCACTTGTCTGGTGCTGTGCTGGGGCATCTCAGCAGCTCTGGGAGCATCCCCTGTTGTGTCTTCTACTGTCTTTGTGAGTTGGAACCCAGCCTATAGTCTGGCTACCTTGTGTTCCAGGCAGGAAGATGCCATCTTGGGTACATGGCCTCTTGTTCAGGAAAGGAGCTCTGCGTCCTCAGGGGTGGGAAGATGCCATCTTAGCTGATTTGTGTTTAGGACTTGAAAACCCTGGACACTGCTTTGGATGAGGTAAATGGCCATTTTGGGCCACAGTAAATCTTTGCTTTTCCCTGGTTTGTTAAATAAATCCCATTGTTGTTGTTTTCTGAACCTGAGTAATCTTGCAATTGTGGGCCCAGGTGAAGAACTCAGAAAATGACTGATAGACTATTTGAGCAGTGTCCTCGGCCAGTTTTAGTGCCCCTTGCTGCCCTGTATCACTTTGAATCTGTAGATGGATTTGGGGAGAACTGCATCTTAAAAATACTGTGTTTTCCCAATCATGAGCAAAGGCTATCTTATATTTTTATGTCTTTAATTTGCTGCAATGTTGGTTTTCTATTTCTCAGTATACAAGCTTTGTACTCCTTTTGTCAAATTTATTCCTTAGAATATTATGTTTATATATTATTGTAATTGGAGTAATTTCTGTCCTCATAGCATTTTGTTTTTGAAGTATTTGACGAGTAGTTTTATAGGCTTTGCTGAAGAGTTCATAGTTTCTTTATTCACAGTATTTTAACATTATTATTCTATGAAAAAACATGACATCAAGATTTCAATCAAAACTGATTTACATGAAAATTCAAACTATTTTGGCATCACTCTCTCACTACTAGCATGCCAAGTTCATTTTCTAAGCTGGTGTTTCTCAAACTTTGTTACCTTCCTAACTTCATGACCCTTATCATATCTCATGTTCTTTAATATATTTTTAAAAATACAACTTTTAGGGTCTCCTTGGCGGCGCAACGGGTTAAGCACAGCACTGTGGAGCTGTCGGCAGCTGCAGCAGGAGTTCGATGCCCCGCTGAGGAGATTCCCATATGGCATGGCAGACCTCTCCTGCCTCGTCTGCTCCCCTCAGCAGTGTATTTCAGTCAATCTCCCTGTTCTGCTCCCCACTCTGTCTCTGGTGAGCCCTCTCACTGCCCCACACCTCTGGCCAGCACCTCAGCTTGTATGCAAAAACAAATAAATCTTTAAAAAAATCTATTTTAAAAAATAAAAATAAAAATACAACTTTTAAAAAATTTTAAAATGTATTTAATATGTATTAAAATGTATCTAATATGCATTACTGCAAATATATTACTATTAAAACGCTCTTTCATGTACCACTTACAATTCTTTTGAGGTAAGCAGAAGTTTGCTATTCTGGGAATTCTGCTATAACAATAGCTTATTTTACTAATAATAATTTCCTTAGAATTTATTTTATCTTGACTAGGTTATCTCTCAGTGATGTGAAGAAGAGATTTAGTTACTACCAGATACCTAGACAGAAGACAAGAGTAATTGTTCTGGTTCTTGATTTTGCTTTTCCAAGGAAGGTTTCAAGGATAGGTTTCATTTAGTGATACTCTCACTAACAAAACTTGCCCCATTCAATGCTCACAGATTATGTCATGCTGCTATCTAATAAATAGGAATATATATAATTTTATTTATTTTTGCACAGATCTGGGGTGTAAGCCAGAGGTGTGGGGGATGAGAGGATTCACCAGAGACAGAGTGGGGAGTAGAATAGGCGGATCTACTGAAATCCACCACTGAGGTGAGCAGCGAGTGAGACAGGAGAGGTCTGCTGCACCCTATGTGGGTCAGCTCCCTGGCTGGGGATTGAACTCAGGCCGCAGTGGTGATAGCACCGATACTTAACCCCTAGGCCACCAGGGAGGCTCCAAAATATGATTTTTTCCCCCTATTCTATTTAACTTGCTTCATACAACAAGCAGCATAATATTATGTTCATCTGGGTACTTATGAGATGTAAGTTCATGATATAATAGACTTGTTACCAATCATCCTGAAAAATAATGATATATTCAGAGCTTATGGGTCCACCCCTGAATTTTATTATTGAGAGATGAAAATTTTCAAGAAGCTTCCACTTAAAAGGAAGCACAGTAGATAGTTGTTTGTTTTTAACATACAGAGGGAACTTTTGTCCTTGATAATTACATTTCTTCTCTAAGCAAAGAATGATCTGAATGTTTGTTTTACTTAGAGAATAGCAATATTTATTTAAAATATAAAGTGTTTCATCTAGGGGAAAAAAAAGCAAAACCCAAAATACTTTTCTGGGCTTTTAAACAACCTTTCAATAAAAACTAGGCCACAACTCCCTTTATAAGAACAAGTTAAGCCTTCAGAGGTAGATTTTTGGCCTATGTCTTCATAGTGCGGTGTTGCAGCATTTCGTTAGATGGTTCTCTAAACTAACATGAGGCTTAGTACACTAGCACCAGCTTATCTACCTGCGTGCCATTCCTGCCTCTACTTCTCAGTTTAACTTCTGTGAGGTTTCAAGAGGGAATGGCCCTTTCTTACAGTTATTATCATGGTCTAGCTATGCAGCATTAAAAGAGTCATTGTATTCGAACCAGCTACTGCTAGAGAGGTATAACTCATGTAATCTGATTTTTAATGTAAAATCTCCTAGAGTTAGCATTGCAGAATAAAAGAATCCATGCAGGGCCTCCCTGGTGGCATAGAGGTTAAGTCTCAGCACTATCACCTTTACTGCCTGAGTTCAATGCCTGGCCAGGAATCTGACCCACATGACACAGTAAACCCCTCCTGCCTTGCCCGCTGCTCTCCTTAGCAGTGAATTTCAGTTAATCTGCCTGTTTTGTGCCCCACTCTGTCTCTGGTGAATCCTCTCACCCCTCATGCACCTCTGGCCTATACCCCAGTTCTTCTACACACACACACACACACACACACACACACACACACACACACACACACACACACCAATGCAACTAAAGAAATATGGGGTATCATTAAAAAAAAAAAGGTGTATTTCGGAAGCCTGATAGTCTAATGTAGGTTGTGAATTAAGTTATATATTGCCACTATACTGCCTTAAGCCTGAAATACCTATCTGACATGAAATTTAGGGTGGTTTTTACATTTACTTTCTAATTTTGTTGAAGAAACAATGAGCCTATTCTCGAAGAGCAGTTTATTGTATGGTGTCATGACCTGAACTTTTGCTGACTATAAAATGTACATGCCTGTGTCTCTTTTGACTTCATTGTAATGTTGTTTGAAGAGTTGTTTGCTTGATTAAAAAGGGTATCTATCTGACTGGTGATCTAAACAGAAATTTCTGCTCAAAGGTGGCAGGAAACTCCGGGATCAGATGCCCAGACTAAAGGTAATGTAATTATTTGTCTTCCTGTTGAAAATATCCTTCATAATTCAAGATGTTTGGATAGTTAAATGGAGAGTTTAGATTAATGTAATAGTCATTATTCCAAAATCTTTAGTTCAAACATCTCTAATGCTATGCATTTTTTTGTTTGTTCTTTTATATATAGAGAAATTTGATTGTAATAGAAAAATGAAAAGCCAGGTTTTGCAAGAGTGAAACTAAAACTAGATCTACTTTTCCTTTCCTAATACCTTTTTTGGTTTGTATTTAGTATAGTAAATAGTATAAGAAAGAAAGTTTAACTTTTGTGAGGTTTCAAGAGGAAAGGCCTTGTCTTACAGTTATTACCATGGTCTAGCTATCCAGCACATCAAGAAAGACAGAGCAGAAATTTTGTGTCCTTAAGACACAGAAAATTAAATGAATGAATAAAATGCTTCAGGTCATGGCTTTTTGGCACTGGGAAGACTCACACCCCTGACCAGTATACATACACTTTCATTTTGATATGGTCAAGATTGCTGTATTAAATAACTTCCTTTCTCCATATTGTGTTTCTGGGTATTGGATACAGCAAACCTGGCTCTACTGTGTATCTATCACCCTATTTCCCTGCCTCCCTCTCCTTTTTCTTCACTCCTGATGACCTGGGTTTGAATTCCTCATTAAAGTTTTAGCTTTTACTTCAGGCTCTTTGTTTATGGACCCAAACTAAGACAAACACCTTCTCACACTTACTGTCATAAAAATATGTATATAAATGGGATTTAGTTTTTATATTCTCTGACCATAAAGTTTTAAGTATAAAAAGTTTCTGAATTAAACTATCATTATGATTAACGTGAATGCAAAATGATAACAAACTTTAGATATGTATTTTGATAAATAAAAACCTAAACTTTTACTGGTAATATATATAATCTCTTAATGAGATGGAAATAGGACTCTTAACCCTAATTAGTTCATATATCAATGGATGACTATTCATGTCAGGGCATTTCTTGATGCTACATACCATATAGTAAGATTCAGGATAGATGAGAATTATGTCTTTCCTTATAAATGGGAAAATGGTTATCATGAAAGGGCATGTGGGAAAGGAAACCTTGCCTTTTCATCAAAGATGCTTTCTCAGGTAAATTCTTGCAACTATACTGCAAAGCCATAATAACAAAAATAGCATGGTATTGGGCATCCTTGCTGGCACAATGGGTTAAGGGCAGCACTATGAAGCTATTCGTCACTGCAGCACGAGTTCGATCCCCAGCCAGGGAGATTCCCACACGGTGCAGCAGACCTCTCCTTCCTCACCTGCTGCTCCCCTCAGCAGTATACTTCAGTTAATCTGCCTGTTCTGCTCCCCACTCTGTCTCTGGTGAATCCTCTCACCACCCCACACCTCTGACCTACACCCTAGCTTGTATGCATAAACAAATAAATCTTTAAAAAAACCAGCATGGCCATAGGAACAAAAACACAGACCACTGGAATAGAATTAAGAGCCAAGAAATAAACCCACACATATATGGACAGTTAATCCATAACAAAAGTGCCAAGAACATACACTGGAAAAGGATCTCTCCTTAATAATGGTGTTTGGAAAACTAGACAACTGCATGCAAAAGAATGAAAACTAGACCACTATCTCACACCATACACAAAAATCAACTCAAAAAGATAAAAGACATGGATGTAAAACCTGAAACCAAAAGATACATAGATAAAAACACAGGCAAAACATTTCATAGCAAAAGCTTTAGTGATATCTTGGT
Organism: Scalopus aquaticus; assembly: GCA_004024925.1. Lineage (NCBI taxonomy): Eukaryota > Metazoa > Chordata > Mammalia > Eulipotyphla > Talpidae > Scalopus > Scalopus aquaticus. The sequence goes on along the minus strand of PVIJ01021066.1, from coordinate 9,162 downwards.
GGAGTCATCCTCGACAGCCAGGAAAACAAAAGACAACCTGAGCAGCTGGGACTACATCAAACCAAAAAGCTTCTGCATAGCAAAAGAAACCACAACTAAAATAGAAAGACACCTTACTGAATGGGAGAAAATCTTTGCACATCATACATCTGACAAAGGAGTGATATCAAAGATACACAAAGAACTCAAAAAACTCTACAAAAACAAAAAAATAACCTCTCCAAAGAAATACTGACTGCAAGTAGGCATATGAAAGAATGTTCACAGTAACTTAGCACTAGAGGAATGCAGTTCAAGATCACATCGAGATGGGCCTCCCTGGTGGTGAAATGGGTTAGTGCAGCGCCGTGGAGCTGTTGGCAGCTGTGGCGTGAGTTTGATGCCCGGCTGAGGAGATTCCCACATGGTGCAGCAGACCTCTCCTGCCTCGCCCACTGCTCCCCTCAGCAGTGTATTTCGGTTGATCTGTCTGTTCTGCTCCCCACTCTATCTCTGGTGAACCCTCTCAGTGCCCCACACATATGGCCTGCACACCAGCTTGTATGCAGAGATAAATAAATCTTTAAAAAACAATCATAATGAGATATCATCTCATACCTGTGAGAATGGCCCATATTGAAAACACCGTAAACAATTGCTATCGAGGATGTGGAGAAAAAGGAATCCTCCTCTGCTGGTGGAAATGCAAACTGGTCCAGACCTTAGGGAGAGCAGCATGGAAGTGACTCAAAACATTAAAAATAAATCTGCCATTCAACTCAGTAATTACACTGCTAGGTATCTACAAAAAAATATGGAAACACTAATTTGAAATGAAACTTGTACTTCCATGTTTATTGCAGTGCTATTACAGCTAAATTATGGCAACAACCCAGGTGCCCAAAATAGATGAGTGAATAAAGAAGATGTGGTATATACATATATTGGAATATTAATCAGCAATCAAAAAAGATAAATTCTTGCCATTTGTAGCAATATGGACACAGGCAGAAGGGATTATGCTCAGTGCAGTAAGTCACAAAGAGAAAGATAAATACTGGATGTTGTCACTAATATGTGGCATATAAAGTAACTAAACTAAGAGTCAGATAAAGACAAATTTAAAAACTAACCCTTGATAGCTAACTACAAAACTGAAGCACCATGGGATAAGAACAAAGAGGGAAGGAAGCACAATGGACTATAGTGGTGGAATACGGGTGATTTGGTGGAGGGTGCACTATGGTGGTAATACCTGATGGAGGTATATAAATAATATCTCAATTAAAAATAAATACTATAAAAAGATGTTATGAAAAGTTACATTATTTAAACAAGAAGCACATTTTTATGAAAAGACTTTAAAAACTCATTCACACACAGTTTTCATTACATCCAATCCTATACTTAATTTCCTTTTAAAATAGTTGAAATGATCCTCTGTAGGCAAAACAATGTTGTCAGTGTATTATCCCATTGAGAGTGTTTTCAGAAAGACACCATGTGACAGATGATGACATGAACCCTCAAGAGCTATTCTCTTATAAAAAGAGTTCATGAATTTTCAAGATAAGTGATTTTATCATGGAAATAAGGAATGGTGAGAGAGAACCTATTCTAAAAATGCATTTCATCTATTCGACATGAATGAAATAACATTTTTCTGATAATAGATATTTTTCAAGATAGAAGTCAACATGTAGCAAGATTATAAAGGCCGAAATTACTGTGAACCATTTTCCAAAGAAGAGAGCTATTTGAGAGAGATCAAGTTATTTTCATCTCTTTCAGCAACATCAAAAAGTTTGTGGGCCTCCCTGTTGGTCTAGGGGTTAAGTCTCAGTGTTGTCACGGTGATGGCCTGAATTCAATTCCCAGCCAGGGAGCTGATCCATATAGGGCACAGTAGACCTCTTCTGTCTTGCCTGCTGCTCCCCTTAGCAGTGGATTTCAGCAGATCTGCCTGTTCTGCTCCCCACTCTGCGCACAGTAGACCTCTTCTGTCTTGCCTGCTGCTCCCCTTAGCAGTGGATTTCAGCAGATCTGCCTGTTCTGCTCCCCACTCTGCCTCTGGTGAATTCTCTCACCCCCTGTACCTCTAGCCTATACCCCAGTTCTTCTACACAAAAATAAACAAATCTTTAAAAAAAAGTGTAAGACATCTGTTTCTTAGTACTGTGTGACCTTGAGCTAGTCAGCCATTGTACTTTCTTATTTGCAAAGAAAGTAGATAATAGTCAGTGAGAAAAAGGGTTCTTAGAGGTTTCAAAACAAAAGGAGCAATTACACTTTGTCAGTAAGTGCTGCTGTACAGATCAACTTGTGACCAGCTATCTTTTTAGAAAAGCTACATGTCAGGATTAACCACAGGTCACAGTTATGATGTCTGTATTAGAGGTTTGGTCTCTTCTTGTGATTTTGTATTTCCAATTCTTTTCAAAATATTAGCGTCCTCCTTTGTAATGACGCTCCTGGAAATTGGCCGATCTGGCCCGCTTCTTCCATATTTCCCACGGTTATGCCAAAGGTTACAGTTATGTCACCAAAGTTTTAATTTCTTTGCTCTTCGCCTGACATATGGACAATGTATTTCTGTTCTGTGACTGTCTGGAAATCTTCACAAAAGCCAAACTCAGCTTCAATGATGACAGCTTTGTCACATAATACACGCTTGCTTCTATTTATTCTTGCTGGTTATTTATTATAAAGAATGTGTCCCATGTAATTCATTGAGAAAATATTATAAATTGTATAGAACTATATAATAATAAATTTTAAAATATGATGGGGAAGGATCTGATTGCTTATTGATTAAAACTAGTATAAAATATCATTGTGTCTAGTAAATTAGAGACAGATAACGGACCTGGTAGGGTTTGCAAAATGACCATAACAGAAACATTTTTTCATTTTTATAATGTTTTCAAGGTTTACATAGTAATCAATCTGACCCATACAACAACTCTAAGAATTAGATATTTTTATAAACTCCATTTACAGTTGATACTGATAGCGGGCAAATGAGGAGCTTTAAAATTTGGCCAGAGGCAGTGCCCTAATTGCTTACCAGTCACCATCTTGGTTCTGCACCCGTGCGTACAATTGCAAGACTACTCAGGCTTAGGAAACAATAACAATGGGATTTATTTAACAAACAGGGAAAAGCAAAGAATTACTAAAGTCAACATATAGCAGTTTACCTTAAAACAATGTCCAGTCCTTTAACCGGGCTGGTTACAATACAACTAAGACTTAATGGAGATTAGGAAATATGCCCAGTTAGTTGCAGAGAGGGTCTCAAACTCTGGAAATTTAGCTTTCTCTGTGACACCTTGCCTATCTTAGGAGTAAACAGAGAAGGTCTGTTATGTTCCAAGAGGAGAAAGTGGGAGAGGAGATAGCTAGGTCTTCCCTAATTCCAAAATATTTTCCTTTATACTTGGCCAGAAAATATCTTTCACTCTCCCAAATCATTGCTAAAATGTCTTTATTTTAGAGCACGGAGGAGGTGTGATACTTTTCTATCCATCCCCATTAGAATGGGTTACTTTATTACAGTTGTAACTTCAATTTTGTCATGTTGGGACAGCTAGAGTAGTTGGCAGTTGAGAACTGAGAAAGTCACTTTTAATAGGAAACAGGGATTTGCCTGGAAGGGGGTTTTGGCGCTATGACAAGGAAGATGGGGAGAGAGAAGAGTGTGGGAGGTGAAGGGGTATGAAAGAACTCTAGACAGAGTTAACCCACTGTTTTCTGCCCGGAGCCAGAGAAGAAATCTGGGATAAAAATAAGGCAAGACTGAAGTTTGCAAAATGATACCCTGATTCAATTTTCTTTCCTCCCTCATTCGTCTTATCCTGGCATTGCCAGATTTTCAGAAAGTCATTGTTGGAAGATAAGGTTTCACGTGGATTTCTACTCATGTCAGTAAGAGGACAATCTGTTGCAATTAAGATTGACGGGGGTGAACTGAGGTGGATGGGGAGGAGGAGGCAGTAGCTGCCTCTTGCGCTTTGTTCTATGATTAATGGGAAACAGACAGTTCAAACACCTCTTGTAAATGCTCAAATATACCTCAAGCAATATTATAGGCACAGTGATGGTCTCCATTATTCTGTCTTTCTATAAGAGCATGCCGAGGGACTTCCTGGTAGCCTAGGGGTGAGTCTCAGTGCTATCACCACTACAGCTTGAGTTTGAGCCCCAGTCAGGGAGCTGACCCACATAGCGCAGACCTCTCCTGCTTCGCCCACTGCTCCCCTCAGCAGTGTACTTCAGTAGATCTGCCTGTTCTGCTCCCTACTCTGTCTCTGGCGACTCCTCTCACCCCTTGTACCTCTGGCCTACACCCCAGTTCTTGTATGCATAAATAAAAATAAATCTAAGGAAAAAAAGCGCGCTCTCTCTCTCTCTCTATGCTCTCTCTGCATGCTCTCGCTCTATCGATCTATCTATCTATCTATCTATCTATCTATATATATGGATAGATAGATCTATATATAGACCTATATAGATATAGATCTATATATAGATCTATCTATCCATATATATACATACACACACACACACACACACACACACACACACACACACACACACACACACACACATATATATATATATATATATATATATATCCAGATAGATCGATTGATAGAGCGAGAGCATGCAGACTTTCAAAGTAGCACCAACATTTTAAAACTTGCTTCCTTCTAGGAAGACTCATCTGACTCGAAATCAATGAACTCCTTCTCAGGATCAAGTTACATGCCAACATACACATGTGCCTTTCATAGACCGACACTTCACAGTGGCTCAAAGGGCAACCGGGCATTTCATGCAGGAAAAGATAATTCTTTAAAAGAATGTACTCGTGTTTGGTGATGAAATGATACCTAAAACTGAAATTCAGTGGAGTTGCAGAGTCTTTTTTTAAAATTTATTTATTTATACATACAAGAACTGGGGTGTAAACCAGAGGTGTGGGGGGCAGTGAGAGGATTCACCAGAGGCAGAGTGGGGAGTAGAACAGGCAGATCTACTGAAGTACACTGCTGAGGGGAGCAGCAGGCGAGACAGGAGAGGTCTGCTGCGCCATGTGGGAAGATCCCTGGCTGGGGATTGAACTCATGCTGCAGTGGCTGTGGATAGCTTCACAGTGTTGAGACTTATCTGGCTGTGCCACCAGGGAGACCCTGCAGAGTCTATTTCAATGTAATAATCTCATGTTCTTTAAAACATGAAAATTTTTGTAAAAGCCTGAGACATATCTTTCCAAGTAAACTAACCTTTCCATACAAGTTCTTCCTAATTCACTAAGTTAGTTTCCTGCTTAAAAAATTTTCATTCCCTAATGACTTATATTCACTTCATTGGAAGATTATGTAAATACTAGAGATAAAGTCAAAGAATAAATAATATAATTTTTGTTAGAAAATATCTTTAGAAAGATTTGGAAATTTACAACCACGTCTCAACTTTTGGAGTTTTGGTTTTCTTCAATTTGTGGTGGACTAGATTAGTAACACTGGTCAACAAAAATTTTTACAAAAGTCATGTTACTGATATAAAATTAGTCATTTCCTATCAATTTGTATGTGCTCAACACGAATATGACAGTCAAATTCTAATTTTGGCTCTAGTTTTTTTTGTAATATGCAATAAATTGATGTTTACATCACAAAATGCATACCAATAGTAATAGACCTATACGGTTAATACCTGTAAAAAATCAAGTCATAGACTACTTCTTAGATTTCCTCGCTTGCCTCTTGTACAGCTGTTCAGGAGCATCTCTGGGGAGTGTCCAGCAGTAGTCAGCCAGCATTGTAGTGGATCATTTTCCCTGGTATGTTTGTTCCTTTGATGCGATATCCTGATGAAAACGTTCACCATGTTCATCACTGACCATACACAGTTTTCAGGGAAGAAATCCAGATGGGAATGAAAGAAGTAGATCTTGAGAGACATATTGCAGCCAAGTTTCTGATACTGCATCAGCATGTCTTCCACTAGTTCCTTGTAGTTTTCTGCCCTAACATTCCCAAGAAAGTTTGTAGACACTAGGTGAAAAGCATTCCATGCTTGTTTCGCATCACCCTGCAGCAAGTTGTTGAACCGGTCACTTCAACGCAGATGGAATGTTTGGGTAGACTATTCTTGATTTCTTTTGCTTCATTATTCCGCCAGAAAGAGGAGGAACCAAGTACAAGTAACAGTCTTTTATGTGGTTGCTTGGCTCTCTCCACACCATGGGGACTGCAAACGGCATTGATGGTCTTTTGCCATTTCACCACTGTGAAAGCTGTGTTGTACATGTAGCACAGCATATATGTGGGGCCCAAGGCTTGTCTTGGTCACCAACCTTGCATCCTAAGTCAAGATGATAAACCTTCTTCACTTGAGAAGTGATACTTTTCTTCTGGTTGGCAAATGTCACTTCCCCACAAATAGAGTAGAAATTGCCCATGCTATTAATGCACTTTTGAGGCATGACTGTTCTGTATTGTGCCTAAATGGATAAAATCATAACAGTTCTATGGAACAGTAGCTTAAACTGTCTCGCACAAAATCTGAAATATTTTCAATGTTAAACCTTTCCGACAAGGCTTTATGTAGTGCACTGCTGACGTCAGCTTACTTCAGCAGCCACCTGGCAGTGGTATTGCATTGCATCAGAAAATGATGCAATCAACTCTGGATGATGTGTGCATGATGATATTATGCAATGCGATGCAATATTACATCATTCTAGGCTGATTTAGGATGCTGTTGCAGTCCTACTGGGTAAATTCACACGGTGAAATATATAAAATGAATTATATGAAATATCTTCAAAACGAGAGCTAATAAAAATCTTTCAGGGTTATATTCATGTTCAGCACACCAAGATACTATAGATTAGGGCCTTTTTAAGTCAGTTATGATCTCACTGTTGACCAGTGTTATCTGATTTGGAAATGCATAGGAGAAAAAAAAATTTGATACTGCTTCTAAGAAGTTTGTGAGGACCTTCCTGATGGCCTAGGGGGTTGAGTCTCAGTGCTATCTCCTTGGTGAGTTCCTGAGTTCGATCCCCGGTCAGGGAGCTAACTCATATATGGCACAGCAAACCTCTCCTGTCTCACCCGCTGCTCCCGTTAGCAGTGTATTTCAGTAGATCCTCCCGTTCTGCTCCCCACTGTGTCTCTGGGGAATCCTCTGGTCACTGCATATCTGGACTGTGCCCCAATCCTTCTATGCAAAAACAAACAAACAAAAAAAAGGTTTGTAATATAGCTACAGAAATAAAACTAATAGGGATGAAAGAATACAAAGGAATTAAATGACAAATAAATAGACTAAGACCTAGATCAGAAGGTTTTAGAAAGATAGGAAGCCTCAGGGAAGATGTGAAATTTGATCTGAGTCATAAAGAATTAGTAGGATTAGAAAAGTAGGAGACAGAGGTGTTTTTTATGTAGAAAGGAAGAGCATGAGCTGAAGCAGAGAGGAGGGAACTAATCATAGATCAAGCTAATGCCAGTGGTGGCTTTACCAGCTTAAGTGGAATGGGTCTTACAGGAGAATAAACCTGATATTGGCTTCATGGGGAACACCAAACTAGGGGTGTCTAGAGATTTAAGCAGAAGATTTACACTGAATTCTAGTGAGTCAGATACATAGATTTTGAAGAGAAAAGTAATTTTACTTAATTTCTTTAGCAGATATAGATTGAGTACAACATAGATCAGATCTATATTCATAAAAACTGAAGATGTCCAATGTAATCAGCACTACTAAATGCTTAACTGACTCCCTGGGGGAAAGTAAACCCTGATTTGTAGCACTTGCTGATTTCTGTGGTAGATATACACCCACCACGGTGTATGTGTGCCAATTCCAAAATATTGACACATCCCACATTCAGAGTCAAGCTGAGTCGCCCACAATCTGCTGTCAACAGCTGGTGAGAGCCTGTGCCAGCACCCTATCGAGAATCCCAGCTCTCATGAACCTCAAAAATGATACCTTTGTAAGTCATCTCACAGTATTTCCGAGGGTAACTTGGCAGAGGAAGAAGATACCAGCCCAAGGCCATTTGCTGCATCTGGGAAGAGAGCAATAAAAACATGTGGAAGTGGCAGGGTAGAAATGGGGAGAAAAGTGTGATAATAGAATATTTTAGAGGAAAAATGGCAGGTGCTGAAAACACAACTGTGGGTGATTAAGGAAAAGCTAGTGATTGGCTTTAGAACATGGAAGTCTGTACACTGGGAGAAGAACCACTAGAAATGTGTGTTAGCTGAGCCAACTCTCCACTCCCAAGCCTCTCGCCCTACCTAGCCCTCAGTTGGACTTCTTTCCCTCTGCTTGCCCACCCCCACCCCCACTTAATCCTACCCCATGTTCTGGGACTAATCCTAGCCTATGCAAAGCAAGTTCTTAAACTTTTTTTATTTTAATGAGAGGCAGCTGTGTTATAAAATGAACTGAGTCCTGGGTTCAGCAACTGAAAGTTTGGCTTCAAATCCTGACCTTGGACAGATTGTTTCCTCCTATCTGTCTTTAGTTTATTCATCTGAAAATTTAGAATCATTGCGATTACCATTTCACTTTTATATATGCAATCTCATTTAGTTCTCAATGAGAACTTTCAGATATTATTAACATTCCGTATTACTCAGAAGAATGCAAGTTAGAGGAGGTTTTCCCAGGACTCACAGTTAATGATAGGAATAGCAATCCAGGTTTTTGGGCTATAATATTAACAATAGTTACGAATTTTCAATCATAATTATGTGCCACAAATTTTGTGTGTGCTATAATCCTATATTACTTCACTTCATCTCACCATCACAGTGTGAGCTACTAACTTATTTAAAGATGTGGAAGTTTAGAACTCAGATGAATTGTTCATATTCAGAGAGCTAATCAGCAGTGAAACCCATGTTTTCTCCACAACACATTGGCTCTGCTACTTCTCTTTTAAGAGTTGGTATATCAGTTGACTTTTGTGCAGGGTGTGAGGTAGTAGTCTAGCTTCATTTTTTTGCATGTGGCTGTCCAGTTTTCCCAGCACCATTTATTGAATAGACTGTCCTTGTTCCACTGCATTTTCTTTGCTCCTTTGTCAAAGATTAGTTGTTCATAGATATGTGGCTTTAATTCGGGGTATTCTATTCGGTTCCATTGGTCTTTCTG
>PVIJ01021065.1:0-19378 GCA_004024925.1 Scalopus aquaticus | reverse complement strand
TTCCATTTCTCTATTCTGTTTTCATGGCTTTTCCCAGAATTCTTGAGCTCTTCTGCTACTCTCTGGATATCCTCCAGTTCTTTCACTTTCTTCTTCAATTCATTAATTGTGTTCTTGTCTCTTTCTCCATTTTCACTTAATTTTTTGATTGTTTTCATTATGGATTTTAAAATTCTTTGTCGGTAAGGTGGAGATATTCCTCCGTACCCATATTATCAGGTTCTGGAGGTTTTCTTCTGTGGTGTAATGTTCCCAGAAGAGCCTACTTGATTGTAATTTTTTTTTTCCTTCCCAATGTTGGCCTTCAGCTTTGCTGTGTTTGTAGTGCCCCTGTACCACTGGTGCTGGTGGGCATGACTTCTGGTTTCTCTAAACAAGGCTTTTACTGTTGAAACATTCCTCTCTGGTCTCAGGTCCCAGATGGGGTCATGGGGGCTTCAGAAGATGGCACAGCGGTTGGGGTGAACTCTCCCCGGATCGGGGGTTACTCTCATTTGCAGGAGTTCCCATGTTGGTTCCTTCCCAAAGTGGGGTGTGGGGACCACAGTTGGCCTGGCACACGATTTTCCCCCTCACCTTTTACTGCAGAAACTTCCCTATCTCGTCTCAGCTCCAAGAAGGGATGGCGGGGGCTTCAGAAGCTTATTTAACAACTTATCTCACACTTACACTTTGTTTTCCATGTTCTCTCTCTATGCATTCTCTTCCCAAGGATATGTCCTCCACTGAAGAGCTCAACTTGTTTCTCTCTTGCATCTCACATCTGTTAAAAGCACCCTGAGTCTGTGCACCAGGCTCTGGGTCTTGAGTGGCACAGGGATGGGGGGTGCTTGGCATGGGACAATAAGGGGTCGCTTTTGCTTTTGTAGAAAAAAAAAGATAAAATAAGAACATTGGGGACAGTTACTTTCTTTGTCACAGGGCCCTGGGCGGGGCGTCCCCTTTCTTGCATCTCTGCTAATACTTGGAGGGTGCGTGTCTGCAGGATTCCTCTCTGCCTGCTTCCATTTGCTGCACTTCCTCTGGCTTCCTTCCCTTCTCGTGTTTCTGTGTTCCCGCTCAGAGCCTGTTGTCACGTGTGGCCACCCTCACCCCATGAAAATGCCTCACTGGTTCTGCGGCTACTTTCTCCCTTCTTTTGACTTTCATTTCTGTCTCTTCCCCAGTGAAGTTCTGTGACATTTTTGCCTCTGTCTGTTAGTTTTTTCCTGTCTAAATTTCTCTCTCCTGGTCTCTACCACAAAATAGCAGACCCCACTCCATCCTCTGTGTTCGTGCGATTTTCCCTTTTATGTCAGTAGATTCTCCTTGTGTCACGGATCGCCCCACCCCTGCATCCAGCCAGAGTCCTGGCCCTCCACACGCATCCATCCCCGTGGGTCAGTCTTACCTTCTGGTGTGGACTCTTGGGCATGTTGTTCATATTCTTGTTGGCGTCCTAGGGCACTGTTGTCATGGCTGGTTGTAGAATTTCTCCTTACACTTGTCTCTCCTGCGTCAGTGAGGTCCTCCGACAGTTCATTTTCCGGTGGGTTTGTACCTAAATCACCATTGATACACAGAGATTTTATTTGACCCCGGGTCCAACAGGAAGACACAAAACCCCTGTAAGCTTCAAAGCAGAGGGATTTATGCAGGGGAGTCATTGCCCAGGCGGTGAGACTTCTGAGAAGTCCAACTGGAAGCATTTGGATGTGGTTTGCCCAGCCCCCCTTTTTCTCAGGATGTAGTCTTCATGCCCAAGGCTCTGCTGGTCAAGCTGGAATGTAGAGTCAGGCAGGGGACTCTCACAAGGGAAAAAGTCTTCGTATGAGGAGATCTGCTGAAAACAGCAGCAGACATTATGGTCAGATTAGCAGGACCAGCTAGACCTTCCATAGACAGGAAGTTAAGTGTCAATGGGGCCTAGAGAGAGGATGCTTGGAACACCGGCAACAATGGATCCCCACCCCCACCCAGGTAACTGACCCTATTCACTTTCTCCTAGCTTGTCCCAGATTATTAGGCTTCCCCAATCCACATCCCCACCGTGCACCTTCCTCCGCACACTTGCCCACCTTCCCTGAATCTGACATCCAATAAATATGAGATGTGTCTGGGAGAGCGGCTGCATCTCGAGAGATGTAGCCCTTCTAGGTCTGTCTCTCTCGCTGCTTGGACTTTGAGTTGATTTTTCTTCCAACCTGTGCTGTTCCCAAGGCTGCCACCCTGTGAGTCAATATTTAGAAGATTTGGGAGAGACAGGGACTGAGACCAGATGCTGGGTCACTGTAGGGGAACTGTCCTGCATGATGGGAGGTAGAACGGGGGGCATGAAGCCAGTTGTCAGAAAGACTGCGAGAGGCAACAGTGGGGAAATATTTTACCTCTTCCTTGCACACTCCCCAACTCTTAATAGTGTCTCCCATGTTGGGGCAAACAAGCAGGGCTTAGCAAGCAAGATTGGGTCACCTAGTGGTCAGATACAGCATTGTGAGAAGCAGGACAGTTAGTAGGGGCCTCTGGGCAAACGACGCCCCTCTTACCTCTGCTTGTTACCCATTACACCCACCATCCCACCTCATACGCCCTCCATGTAGGAATGGATAAACAGATTGTTGCTGTTGTGCAGTGGTGCAGAAGGTAAGGGGATTCACCAGAGACAGAGTGGGGAGCAGAACAGGTGGATCTACTGAAATACACTGCTGAGCGGGACAGCAGGTGAGGCAGGAGAGGTCTGCTGCGCCATGTGGGTCAGCTCCCTGGCGGGGGATCAAACTCAGGCCCCAGTGGTGATCGCGCTGAGACTTAACCCCTAGGCCACCAGGGAGGCCCAGAAGTACATTGTTGAGTTCAGTTTGGACTTTGTCTTTTTTTTTAATTTATTTTTTATTTATACATACAAGCTGAGGTACAGGCCAGAGGCGTGGGGAGGCGAGAGGGTTCACCAGAGACAGAGCGGGGAGCAGAACAGGCAGATCAGAAATACACTGCTGAGGGGAGCAGCGGGTGAGGCAGGAGAGGTCTGCCAGCCATGTGGGATTCTCCCTGGTCGGGCGTACTCTGGTATTCTCTTCTGATATTGAGGGCCTCATGAATGCCTTAGAAATCACCCATGAATGGAGAAATCACTCACAAGAATGGAGACTATTTCTAGTCTTTGAAACTGAGGTTTAAGGCTGTGCTTTTGCACAATGGAAACCATCTTCCATCTATTCCAGTAGCTCATGCTGTCCACATGAAAGAGACATGTGATAACTTAAAGCAGCTACTGTTCCACTGAGTATACCAAGTACAGCTGGCACAAGATTTGAAGCTAGTTGCCCTTCTAATGGGACTGCAGCAGGGATATACAAAATGCATGTGTTTCTTATGTGAGTGGCATAGCCGAGTGAGTGAATTGAGCACTTGCGGAAGGAAAGGACTCGCGGACAAATGCAGCAGTGGAGAGAAGAATATCCAGCAACCAGCTCTGGTCGAGGCTCACAAAAACTTGCTAAGACCCCTACACATCAAACTAGGTTTGATGAAGAATTTCGTGAAAGCCATGGACCGGACCTCGCCAGCTTTCCCATACCTGCATGAAAAATTTCCTGGACTCAGCGAAGCAAAGATTAAAGAAGGCCTTTTTGTGGGTCCTCAGATTCAAGAGCTCTTCAAAGATGACCAGTTCAACAACTTGCTGCAGGGTGATGCGAAACAAGCATGGAATGCTTTTCACCCAGTGTCTACAAACTTTCTTGGGAACGTTAGGGAAGAAAACTACAAGAGACTAGGAGAAGACATGCTGATGCAGTATCAGAAACTTGGCTGCAATATGTCTCTAAAGGTCCACTTCCTTCATTCCCATCTGGATTTCTTCCCTGAAAACTGTGCTATGGTTAGTGATGAACATGGCGAAAGTTTTCATCAAGATACTGCATCAGTGGAACAAAGATACCACGGAAAAATGTCCACTCCAATGCTGGCTGACTACTGCTGGGCACTCCCCAGAGATGCTCCTCAACAGCTGTACAAGAGACAAGTGAAGAAATCTAAGAAGTAGTCTATGACTTGATATTTTACAGGTATTAACCATAGGCCTATTACTATTGACATGCATTTTGTGATGTAAACATCCACTCATTGCAGATTACAAAAAAGCTAGAGCCAAAATTAGAATTTGACTGTCTTATTCGCGTTGAGCACATACAAATTGATAGGAAATGACTAATTATATTTCAGTAACATTTCTTTTGTAAAAACTTGGTGACCAGTGTAATTGATTATTAGTACCAATAACATGCCTGGAGCACAGATTATGCCGCCACGCGACTGCGAGTGTTTACCTGACAAACACACTGGTGACCTGAGAAATAGCTGCCACCATCACATCCACGTTATAGATGAAACGGAGGGACCGGGAGGGCAGGAATGCCCAGGACAGGGACCCAGAGCCCGTCCTCTCACGGGCCTCACAGCTGACACCAACTCCAGCCCTTAGAGGAGCCTCAGCTGCGTGAACTCCCACAAACAACCACCAGCCCCTCTAAGCTGATCCTTGCTCCTCTGAAAATGGGGATGCGACACCATCAATACGAAGCTTCTGAGAACATTCGATGACCTGTTATCTGTATCATCGTGTGAGATATTCTAAATGATCAGCAAATTTGATCATTACGATGAATGCCTTAAAGGTAGAATTTCATTTTAAATAGCTCAACAGCATTAGTAAGAGCGGTCAAGACCTCAACAGGGGTCATGGTTGCTAATGTACCAAAGGGTTTACTGGGGGTCTGCCTGGTGTTTGGAGGGCGCTCCAGGCCTGCTGCCCAGGGACCACCATTTGTACAGAGGGGTGGGGTGTGGGGGGCACCTGGCGGCCATGGTTCTGCCTGAGGACCAAGCAGGGCAGGTAGCGCCCATGCAGAACGTGCTCACCACCGCCCCCCACTGGCCACAGCTGGACATGACATCAAAGCACTGAAGCAGCTGCCAAGAGAAGCAAGACCAGGCAGCAAAGAGGCCAGCACCTGGGCAAAGCATTTAAGCCAGAGCCAGCCGGCAGGCAGCGCATTTAAGGAGATGGGAGCCGCAGCCTTCCCAGGCAACCATGATGGGAAGCCTCATGATGGAGCAATGAACGCAGAGATGGACAGTTCTGAGCCAACAGTAAGAGGAAGCAGCAGCGCCCTCCCCCACCCCCAGCACATTCCAGAGCGGGGCAAAACCAGCAAAGGGTCATGGAACAGTAGCGGGCACAGACCTGTGTTAGCAGGAGAATCCTCTGGTGACCAGGTGAGGCTCGGACTGGCGTTTTCTCCAGCTCCTAGGGAGGAAACATTAGGAAGTTTTTACAGAAACTGAAGGTGAGTTACGCCGTTGCCCCTAATGCCTATTTTGATCAAGTAGGAGGTGAAGACCCCCTCCTGGCATCAAGGCAGAGCCCACCGACTCTGACAGTCAGCCCCCAGCCCCAGGGTGTCGGGACAGCTGTGCCCTCTCAGAGAGCCCCCCGCCCAGGCCCCTCTCCCGGGGCCTCCCCTCAGGGCTGCTGGCTGGTCCGGCCCCCAGGCCACAGCGAATCCCCCTTCATTCCCAGGCTGCCCCTACTGGGGGCCCCGCCTTAGTTCCTGCAGAGTCTGCTGCTAGTCCCCACCCATTACAGCACCCTCCCGTCTTGTCCATCCGGCTGTCCTGTCCCCTCCGGCCATCAGCCCAGTCTCCTCCTCCCCTGCCTCCTCCCCCCCCCCCCGCCTTTTCTCTGTGTCTTTCTCTCTGCCATTTCCGCGCATTTGCTTCCTGGGGAGTGTGCGGGGTCCAGAAGAGCAAAAGGTGGGACTAGCTCGTCGCCCAACGCTGACTGGATAAAGGAGCGTGGACCAGGCCAGAGGGACGCTGCTCAGTCACCGGGTCCCGCTAGCCGCGGGGCACCCAGGATGCGCTGCGCGGAGCAGGGAACACGCGGGCCGGCACCGCCTCCCATGTCCCGTGTATAAGACATGGCCCCGAGGGGCAAATCCAAGGGACAGAGAATATCAGTGTCTGCCCAGGGTGGGGGGGACGGCTTCCTGCCCGGGCAGTGTGCTCTGGGGTGACAGTGCTGAGGGCCAGGCAGAGGTGCTGGCTGCACCGCACTGGGCATGTGCTAAAGCTCCGACTGCTTCATTCCGTGTTGCATGAATTCCCCCGGCGTTTTGGGATAAACAGGCTGTGGGTTCGCCCCTGCTCATGGGACTCTGGGCCGGCTACTTATGGGGCCCTGATGTCAGTTTCCTTCCTCACACAAAGGGCCCCGGGGCAGTGGTCCCCTCCACCAGCAGCCGCCACCTCTGCACCCCTAAATGCAAAGGAGCTCTTACAATAGGGCTATTCTCACTGTGTCATTAACCCCATCTTTGCTCTCTCTTGCCCCCTCCTTCCTCCTCTCTCTGAGCACCCACTTCCTTTCACAGCTGTGCCTCTTCCTCGCTTGTCTCTCCCTGACCACCGTGCCCCTGAAATAGTCCTGCTCCTGAACGGCGCCCCATGTTTCAGCCAGTCCCTTTCCCTGCCGCTGCCAAGGGTTTCCTCTGGGACGGGAGCTTCAGCCCAGGTTCTCCCCTTCACACTTCACACTCATCTCCTACAAGGAACTTTCCAGATCACGGCCACTCCCCGCAGGTATTCTCTGTGAGTCCCGTTTGTTCTGTTCCTTTGTCTTGGTTAAGTCACCAGCAGTGCCCTGTCCACTGACCCTCTGGGATCCAGCCTCTGGGGGTTGCTGGTACCCCCAACCTTGCCTTTGCCATGGCCCACATTTCCCCCTGCTTCACACTCTTTAATAGGAACCCCAAACCCCTTTCTCCTCTGCCTTTCAGCAGACGAGAATCAGTGTTGGTTGCTGGCACTCACCTTGTTCAAGGCTTCGCTGGATGTCAGACCTCTCCGCCCCCGCCTCTCCATTATGTCCTTGGTGACCACAAGCCTGTTGGATCACTGAGAAGAGGGAGAGGAACAGGCCGTGAGAGACCCTCGTCAGAGACCCCACAGCCCCAAGCGCGTGTGAGGAGTTTCCAGGCCTCGGGTCCTGGGCACGCGGCTGCCCATGCTCGCAGCAAAGCCCCCTGTGGTCCCGGGACAGAAAGACAGACCCCAACGGGACCCTTTCATGTTTCCCTCGCAAAGAGGAGCCGCCCCGCCGTGAGGGTGGTTGGGGCTGGGCCCAGTGGGTCACAGAAAAATCTTGCGGATGTCACGGAAGCGCTTATCAAAATAACAGTGGAAGGGGGTGCTTTGGGCACTGATCTACTCATGAGAAGAAAGCGAGGGGGTTCCTCTGTGGGGGCCTGGGCCCTAGAGAGATGTGAGCATGGAGAGAGCCCAAGAGCTGAGAGGTGGTTAGACAGGGCAGTGTGGGCTCCATCGGGCCCAGGGGGTGACTGGCTCCTAGATCCATGAGCCAGAGGCACGAGAGTGGCTGGACAGTCCTCCAGGGCAGCATCTGGGTCCCGGGGACAAAAGAAAGACCCCGAGGCCATAAGCAGTGAGCCCGTTTGCCCTGGAAGCCCCAGGGATGCGGGGCAAGGGCCCTGGAGGCGTCCCCCGGGGGCTAGGACACCAGCCGCAGGTCAGACCCGCGGGGGGCGGGGGGCAGCACCGAGAAGCCCGGGACGGGTCTCTGCAGGAGTCAGGGAGGGGAGGCCTCTGGGAGGCTGTGGGTTTGGCGCTGCCCCAGGGCTGATGCAGGAGCATCTCCTGGGACAATGCCCCAGGCGAGGCGGGGACGCTTTGTCACCCCATGATGCGCCTTCACTGGGACAGAATGAGGTGGGAGGCAGGAGTACGACGTGCCCAGAAAAGCTGAGGGAGGCCGAGGGCTGGCATGGCGTTGAGGAGGAAGGCGGGGCCTCTGTCCCTGCACGAAGGGGGGGGTGGCCAGAGGAGAGGGCGTCTCCCTCCAGGCCTCGGCTCCCTCCATCCTGGCTTTGGCCCCTGAGGGCAGCTTCTGTGGACAGCAAGGTCCAGGGGGCAGCAATAGGGACTTCCCCTGGGGACAGGGGTGGTGGTGAGTCCAGACCAGGTCCCCCAGGTGGGGAGCCCTGGATATGGACACTGGCCAGGGAGGGGTTCCCACAGCCCATGCAGAGGAGCAGAACCCCTAGATGCGGGCCCCAGAGGTAGCTGCCATTCCCTTCGTGCCCGTGGCTGGAGACATTCTGGACACGTAACACTGAGGTGAAATCTGCGAAGAGATGTTTGATTTCCTTATTCCTTTCCCGACTTGCTGTAGAAATTATTTTGTTCATTATTAGAAAGTGCAACTATTGACCCAAATCAACAAGCCACATGTTTGCATCCGCTTAGACACCTGAATCTCTTCATTGCCCAGTAAAAACCTGAAATTGATCAGCTTTGGCTGCCAAAATCAGCGGCAAGTTTAGTTCTCTTAAATCAGCTCCCCCAGCTGCTTCTCACTCTGAGTGAGCCGAATAGACTGCTCTTTTTGGAGACACACCAGGTGCCCTCACGCTCGTGCCTGACCCCAGGGCATAGGCCCTCCTCTGGGTCCGAGACCACTTTTCTTGAGATATTGCTTTGGCTTCTCTGGAGTTCTCCAGTGAGACCAAACTGTGTTGGAATAAAAAATTTTCTAGGCATGATAAAAATATACACAGCATAAATAACACAATATATATCTATAAAGGAGGGTTGAGGTACAGGTCGGTCCCGCTCCATCAAAAATCCTCATGTAACTTTGGACCCCTGAAATGTTAACTGCATTTATATCTAGCTTTCTTAGGGGATTGGTTTCAGAACTCCCCCAACTCCTACCACCACCCACAAAACAAATCACAGATGCTCAAGTCCCTTATAGTTCACGGTCCATATCCAGGTTCTAAACACACATAGTTAGTAGAATTGATGAATATGAAAGGGAGGACTGAAAAAAATCCATATAGAAGTAAACCCCCAGGTGAGCAGGCCATGTCTAGTTTGGGCAAAGGTTGACACTACAATAGAGAGAGATGTGTCCTTAACTATGTACCATTACAAAGGTATAAATTAGGCCTTCTCAGGAACATGCAAGAACAAACATTGAGTTTTGGATAGCATCCAAAAACAGTGTCTGGCAGAGTGATAGCTTTCGCAATTATCTGAGTAATGTTTGTTTTACCCCTTGGGGAAAAGAGTTAATAAAAACAGTTGTCCTTCTCTAAGGGCAAACTTGATGTTAACTTTTTGCTCCCTACTCTCTGATGAAAGTTAGCAGGTCAAGACAGGGTTGAGGGTGATGACCTGCAGCTGGTAAGTTGCCCCTGGGCCTGGAGAGATGCCACTAACCCATACTCTGGTCTCCCTTCGGTGTGGTGACTCGCGCTTGTCTTGCCCATTGGAAGGGGGCTTTGAAAGCTGTGACTATGATGTTTTTACCAGAGTTGCTGATTCCCTTGTGGCATGGTGCTGTGAAAACAGGGTGACTCTGGTACCCACAAGTGACTTGTCCTTGGAGGCAGGTTGTGGTCAGTGTGGTGGACTGCCATGTGGGCCAGTCCAAGGGGACAACCGATTCTGCGTGGTAGGGATGCTCTTTCCTGTCATTTGTCTTTCTAGTAAATCTGACCATAGCTCTGGTTGTCTCATGAATCTAAATGGCCAGTTAGGTGTTGCACCATAGCCGCGTAGCATAAACTTCAAGACGGCTTAAGATGGGTGTGTGTGTTTGTTAACCGCTATGTGCCCACTGCCCAGCTATCTGTGTGGCACATGGTAGGAGCTCAATATACACTTGTCAAAAAAACACTGGCCCTGGATACCAAAAAGTAATAAATCTAGTTACCTTTGATAAAGTATTGAAAACTTTTGGATAATCCTGAGTAGTGCTTCCGGTTGTTGATGAACAATGCGTCCAGAAATTCCACGCAAAATTTATTCTCTAGTTCACAGAGGAGTTTGTACGCCACTTGTGTTACAGGATGATTTTCACACAATTCTTGACAAGCCTTAAAAAATATTAAATGGAAAAAATATAAGCACACACTTTTAAGTTACAGAAGAGTTCTAGAAAATGATTTTGTGTTCATGCATTCCTACTCTCCATGTAGGTGTTTTCTCAGAAAAGGGTCTAGGACCTCTGTATATTTGGTTGTTACTATATGCAACAAGTAAATCTTTCCTTCTTAAAAATATCCACTTGTGAATCTGATCTCTTTGCCCTCATTTACGTTTCATGTAAGAAGAGATTTTGAAGAATAAAAAGGGTTCCCACTTAAACAACTGTGTGGCCCTTAAAGAAATTGGTCAGGTGTTTAAGGTGATAAGTTCTGTTGACTGGACAACCCCGCCTTTCCCCATTGCTGACTTGACTCGAAGGGCTACAGGAAGCTAGATGATGGTTCTTTCCTTCGTGAACTTGGCCATGAAAAACACGTTCATAGGGCAGAGAGAAGACGTGCATGTCTGTATGACCAGTGGTGCCTTTTGCTAAAATTAACCTAGATGCCAAGACTCCTATCTCCAGTGCTAGTCACCCCAACTCCTGTAGGCACCACTGCCCTGGTTCCTCTTTCAGAAGCAGGACCGTCTCTGGACATGCCTCCTCTGCTCCCTTTTTATCTTAGACAAACAATTGGGACAATATTTGACAAGGTTCCCCACTCATAGGAGATTCCTCAGTTGCCTAGGTGTACCCTGACTTTTGGGTTTAGGATAGCAAAGCATAACCTAGATTGGGGCCAATTTGCCAGACTGTGACATAAAAACTTCACTTACGTCATACATTTCATTGCTGATGAACCCATGGTCACGGAAGGTTTCAAAGAAAGGAAATGGCTTTTCTATGGCATCTGAAATCTCCACTTTATATTTGCTGAAGTGACTGCGTAGAACGTTACAGACAAACGTTTCATCTAGGTCTCGTTTTTCTATGAACTTCCTAGGGAGGAAGGATAACGTGAGAAAATGGCCAACAAGATTCTGAGATGTTTGTGAAGGCTGTAAGATTATATTTTCAAAGGATAGGCTGTGAAGTACGAATATATGTGAAATAAATGGTTTTGGGTAGAAACTAGAATAAATGGAATTGAAGCAGTAAACAAAGATACGATTGAAGAAAGCATGAAGTTTAGGAAGACTTCAGCACAAGACTGAAAAAGTCCAGTCTGTCCTGATCTAAGAGAGTGTAAAGATATCCTCACGTATCCAGTATATTTTCTTAAGTTTTGAATTCCTACAAAGTTAAAATGAAATAAACAGAGGAATGAAAAACAATGGGATGGAAATAAAATCTACTCTGGAAACTTTCTTTGTTAACAACTAAGAGAAAATAAATATCAGAATGTTAAAAAAGTATCCCCTCTGAAACCTATAGCTGTTAAGAAAAATAGCACCCTGCATTATAGAAGAGGCTTACAAATGATAAAATGTAGCTTCTAATGACATATTATATAAATAGGTTATTTCACAAGAATCTTAATCACTTCTCCTGGTACATCTATTTATGCTTTGTGTTAATAATAGTCTGTGAAACTGCTATAGTGAATCTTATAAGGCATCTGATCTTCAGAAATTGCTGCTGTTTCCTGTGATATTAATTTTGAACTTGAGTCTGTAATTCTGTTTCTTAGTTTTTCACATTATTGCTCTGATAATAATGTTCTAATCAATATTTTGCATTCCTATTAATTATGAAGATTCAGTCTTTCTTTGTTAAACAAAAGAGAATTATTGGCACTTCCTGGTACTCAACATACATCAGGGAATAGCAATGTCATATTATTTTGTCAAAATATATTTAACACTTTGTGGTCCGCTCACGCATTAATACGTGTTCATCTAGTCTCCGGTTTCATGCCACGGTGGGTTATTTGGAACTATAAGGAGCTAATTGATCGTACTCAGTCTAGAAGCTTTACACATTGTTTTGGTGAAAGTGTAAGGTGTTTTATGAGAGATATTACAGTTTTTTTAATATCCAGTAGTTCAGGAGTTGTGTGTGTTTTAGTGAATACTTATACCATTCATGCGGTGGCACAGAAAATGGCTGGCACACAAAGTGCTAAAAATCCATGAAGACTGCATTAAAAAAAAAATGGGAAGGATTGCAGATCGGAGGGATGCATTTGTCTTCCCTTTCATCAAAGTCCCACTAGAATAATGAAGGAATTAGACTAACAAGGACAAAGAGAATAGCATGAGGGCAAGCATCAGATGAGAGATTTCAACCAAAATCTATCAGACAAAATTATAAGAGAAGCACTAACTGATGTCGTAGTGGGAGATGCTTCTAGAGATGGGCAACCAGTGCGCCCCGTGGAGTCCTGAAGAGGCAGCGAGAACAAGGGAGGTGAGGAGCTGAGCTTCAACTTGCATCTTGACAACATGTAACCAGGCAAGCTCCGCAGGCAAGCGTTGCTGTCCTTTCCATCACTATGTGATGACTTCACCTACTACTTGATCTCATGTACATGGACTAACAATCACGTTTGCTTTTTATCTGACTACTTTTATACAGTTGTCTGGATCCCTCCATGATGCTGCATGAATGGAAGTTGGCTCCTTTTTACTATTGAGGTATTCAGTTGTGTCAATTTGCCACAATCTGTTTATTCATTTTCTGCTTGATGGACATTTAAGTTGATTCCATACTGGACCAGTATGAATAAAGCAGCTGTTCTTGTGCAAGTCTTTATGTGGCAAGAAGTCTTCATTTCTCTTGAATAAATAACTAGGGGTGAATTGCCGGGTTATAATGTAGGAGTGTGTTTAACTGTTTTATACCAAATTATTTATTCAAACTCTGCTAGACATAGTCTTTCTAATTAGAAGACTAGCAGTCTTTTAATAGTTTAAAGTTACATATATTTTAGTGTGTAATATCCAGTGTGGTATCTCATACAGTTTTAATTTGTATTTCTGTAATGACAAATGATGTTGACCATATTTATTATTTATTTATTTTGTGGAAGAACTGTGGTGTAGGCCAGAGGTGTAGGTGTCGGGGGGGGGGGGAGAGGATTCACTAGAGAGAGAGCAGGGAACAGAACAGGCAGATCTACTGAAATACATTGTTAAGGGGAACATCTGGTGAGCCAGAAGAGGTCTGCTTCGCCATGTGGGTCAAGTGGGGATCGACCTCAGCCCATATGGTAATAGTGATTAGACTTAACTGGTAGGCCACCAGGGAGACCCCCTAATTTTCATGTTCTTATCGGTAATTCATAAACCTTCTTTTGTGATGTGTTGTTGTGGGTTGTCTTTTACTTTATGATGTTTAGGAATTTGTTATATGTTATGGAAAGAAGTGTTTTGTTTGTTAAATGTATTGTGACCCTTTCTCCCAGTCCATGGTTTGTCTTTCATTTTCTTAGCCATATCTTTTGATGTGGAGAAATTTTTAATTTTGATGAAGTCAAATTCATCAGTTTTTTCAATAGTTTTAATAGTTTTACTGTACCAATAATTTTTGCTTGTGTCAAGTTAATGAAAATAGGAAAAAAATTACAGTACAAATTTGGGTCTATTACTGAACATTCTATTCTATATCATTAATCTATTTGTCTTTCTTTATGCCAATAAAATATGAGCTTGAATATCATAGCTTATAAAGTCTTAGAATCATTAAGGCAAGATTGTCTTGACTTTTATAAGTCTTTTGATTTTCTATATTTTAAACTCCATCTGTCAATTCCTACAAGAAAAATCTTCTGTATTGTTATAGGATTTGAATTAAACCTAAAGATAAATTTTAAAGATAAATTAAACCTAAAGAAAATCTTAATAATACTGTGCTCCAGTCATTACATTGTAGAGCTCTCTATTTATTTAGTTTTCCTTAACATTGCCTTAGAAATAATGGCTTTCAGTACAGAAGTCATTTATATTGTCACTGGAACCTAGCTGTTTCAGCAGTGGGAGCCAGCAGGAGCAGTGGTGGTCTTTCACTCTGCTGCTCCACACATGTCTGTTGTGGCAGTTGACTTTTTATGTAACAGTGTATTTTCTGGATTGTGAAATGGACCAATCAGGTGCAAACTAGGAGCTGACTGGTGCTAAATGGTCCAATCAGACTTTTGTTACCAGGACCCAGCCTCTCACCACAAGTCAGTTGTGGCAGTTGTTCCTCAGGGAACTTTTCATATAGGGCACACTTCCTGGATTGTGGAATAGACCATTCGGGTAATATGTGCTGATTGGTAAATGGTCCAATCAGACACAAGATTGAAAAATGATCGACTCAGACTTACGGGTGGGCACTCTAAAAGAGAATATAAGCCAGTGTCGGAGGCAAAGAGAGGAGAGGAAAGGTGAGGCGAAGCAGAGAGAAGGAAGCCCCAAAAGATGATGACAATGACTACGGCGCCAGCTTCCTGAAAAGGAAAGAAGATGGTTCCAGACTCTGAAGAAAGAAGGGAAGACTACATTCCTGGCCTCCAGGGAGGAAAAGAAGCATGCGGCAGCCACACTCTGAGGAGGGAAAAGAGGCCGAAGGACTCTGTCAGAGACTGGGCCTCTGGTACTGTCTCTGATGTTGTCTGAAAGGAACACCAAAGGCCCTGGGCCTGGTGTCTCAAAGGGCTGTTTTTCTTGGAATAACCCAACATCTCACAAAGAGGTATTAACACTGGGTGTCTCTGATACCACTCCTGAGGGACCAGTAGTGGCCATCACTACTGGCAAGTGCAGTCCAGCACTCCTGGTGACCAGTGGCAACTATCACTGATGCTTTCTAGGTGAGATAGCCAACCCCTTGTGGGTACAGTAAGCTCTTTGTTTTCCCTGTTTGTAATATAAACCCCATGGTTGTTGTTCCTGCAGCCTGAGGTCTCGCAACTGTGTGCACAGGTGAGAACCCACAGAGAGTGACCTGTCCTGTTATTGGGCACTGTCTTTTGTGAGGCTATAGCCCATAGGCCCCTATTGTGTGGGCATTGTATTGTTATAGTCCTTGGTTTTGGTTTTTGGCCTTTTGGACTTTTGGGGGATTTTGGTGGCTCTTGCCTCAGAGCTGGGGCAATTTTGCCCGGTCTGCCCCGGTTTCAATATCTTTCATGAAACTTATTGCTAGTTACTTTATTCTTTTTGGGGGCTAATTAAATGGTGCTTTTAAAATTGCCTGTTACTATTGTATTGAAATAGAATTGGTTTTTAAAAATATTAATGATGTATTCACAACCTCTTAAATCCATGTATTAGTTCTAGTCAAATATTGTACATTTCCTTTGGATTTTGTGGAAAAAATCATGTTATCAGTGAATAAAACGCTTTTATTTCTTCTTTTACAACAATTATTTCTTTTTCTCTCTTATTTTACTGGTTAGGAATTTAATTACAATCTTGAAAAGAAGTGGTAAAAGCAGACTTCCTGGCCTTGTTTCCAGTCTTAGAGAATAAACATTCAACTTGCTTAAGATGCTTATGGTACATTTTTGTAAAAATATGTATTTAAACTAGTCTGAAGGAGTCTGTCTGCTGAGAATGTTGCAATGGACAGATATTGAAAATAATCAAATGCATCTACTGAAACATGGCCTTTCTTTAATTTGGTGAAGCACACTAATTGATTTCCAGAACTTCCTCTTAGATACAAACAGATTACACTGGACAACATTGAGATAGTTACTAACTTATAAATGCCCTAATCTATAGTATCTTGGTGTGCTGAACATGAATATAACCCTGAAAATTTTTTATTAGCTCTCATTTTGAAGATACTTCATATAATTCATTTTATATGTTTCACGTGTAAATTCATCCAGTAGGACTGCAATAACAACCTAAATCACCTAGAATGATGTCATATTGCTTCTCATTCATAATACCATCAGGCACACAACATCCAGAGTTGATTGCATCATTTTCTGATGCAATGCAATACTACTGCCAGGCGGCTGCTCAAGTAAGCTGACGTCAGCAGTGCACTCTAGAAAGCCCTGTCGGAGGGTGAGCATTGAAAATATTTCAGACTTTGTGCGAGACAGTTTAAGCTACTGTTGCATAGAACTGTTATGATTTTATCCATTTAAGCACAATACAGAACAGAATGGTTAAAAAGTGCATTCATAGCATGGACACTTCCTGCTCTATTTGTGGGAAAGTGACATTTGTCAACCAGAAGAAAAGTATCACTTCTCAAGTGAAGAAGTCTTATCATCTTGACTTCGGATGCAAGGTTGGTGACCAAGACAAGCCTTGGGCCTTGCATCTATGCTGTGCTACATGTACAACAGAGTTTCACAATAGTTCAACGGCAAAAGACCATCAATGCCATTTGCTATCCCCATGGTGTGGAGAGAGCCAAGCAACCACATCAAAGACTGTTACTTCTGCTTGGTTCCTCCTCTTCCTGGCAGAATAATGAAGCAAAAGTAGTCGAGAAGAATCTACCCAAACATTCCATCTGCACTGAGACCAGTTCCACATGGTGAGGGACTTCCTATTCCAGAACATCCTGTAGAATATTCTCTGGATTCATCTGATGAGGACAAGGGTGAGCCAACCTGTTCTTCTCCTGTTCCATGAGCATGCAGTGATCAAGATTTTCACTGTGATACAGCATCAACCCCACAGACTAACACAGGAGGAACCCAATGACCTGGTTCGTGATTTGGACTTATCCAAGAACAAGGCAGAATTGCTAGGATCAGGACTCCAACAATGGAATCTTCTAGAAGATGATGTCACAATTACTTTATATCGAAAGCGCCACCAGCAGTTGAAGTCTTTCTTCAGAAAGGAAAGTACTCTGGTATTCTGTTCCGATATTGAGGGCCTCATGAATGCCTTAGAAATCACTCATGACCCAAAAGAATGGAGACTATTTCTAGACTCTTTGAAACTGAGGCTTAAGGCTGTGCATTTGCACAATGGAAACCATCTTCCATCTATTCCAGTAACGCATGCTGTCCGCATGAAAGAGACATAGGATAACTTAAAGCAGCTACTGAATTCCACTGAGTATAACAAGCACAGCTGGCACATCTGTGGTGATTTGAAGCTAGTTGCCCTTCTAATGGGACTGCAGCAGGGATATACAAAATACATGTGTTTCTTATGTGAGTGGGATAGCCGAGCAAGTGAATTGCACTACTTGCGGAAGGAATGGACTCGCGGACAAAATGTAGCAGTTGGAGAGAAGAATATCCAGCACCCAGCTCTGGTCGAGGCTCACAAAAACTTGCTACCACCCCTACACGTCAAACTAGGTTTGATGAAGAATTTTGTGAAAGCCATGGACCAGACCTCACCAACTTTCCCATACCTGCATGAAAAATTTCCTGGACTCAGCGAAGCAAAGATTAAAGAAGGCCTTTTTGTGGGTCCTCAGATTCAAGAGCTCTTCAAAGATGACCAGTTCAACAACTTGCTGCAGGGTGATGCGAAACAAGCATGGAATGCTTTTCACCCAGTGTCTACAAACTTTCTTGGGAACGTTAGGGAAGAAAACTACAAGAGACTAGTAGAAGACATGCTGATGCAGTATCAGAAACTTGGCTGCAATATGTCTCTAAAGGTCCATTTCCTTCATTCCCATCTGGATTTCTTCCCTGAAAACTGTGCTATGGTTAGTGATGAACATGGCGAACGTTTTCATCAAGATATTGCATCAGTGGAACAAAGATACCAGGGAAAATGGTCCACTGCAATGCTGGCTGACTACTGCTGGACACTCCCCAGAGATGCTCCTCAACAGCTGTACAAGAGACAAGTGAAGAACTCTAAGAAGTAGTCTATGACTTGATTTTTTACAGGTATTAACTGTAGGGCTATTACTATTGGCATGCATTTCATGATGTAAACATCCATTTATTGCAGATTACAAAAAAAACTAGAGCCAAAATTAGAATTTGACTGTCATATTCATGTTGAGTACACACAAATTGATAGGAAATGACTAATTTGATTTCTGTAACTTGACTTTTGTAAAAATTTGTTGACCAGTGTAATCACAGGTGCCAAACTTTTGAAGAAATTCTCCAGTATAAAAAGGAAAGAATAACAACAACAACAAAAAAAAAATTGACAATTTACCTCTGGCAAAGCAGTATTGTGGGGAACAATAGAAACTTTCAAAACCTTTACTATTTCTAGAGAGACTGGAGAATACATAACAAATTCCATGATGCAAGGAAAAAGGAACTACCAGAGAAAGAAATCATGGTTTTAGTAATTAAATAAGCAATTAATTTACTAAAATGGTATAAAATAAAAGTGAGAAAATTTCCCACAAAATTAAATGAAGAGCTAAAAGTGGCAAAATAATACATGCAAGAGAAAATATAGGCAGATAAGGAATAATTTAGGTGGCTTAAGAGCCACCTAACTGGAGTAGAGAAAACCATGCAAAGGAAAAGGCAAAGGAGGAAGATACCAAAACAATTGTTTAAGGAAATACCATGACATAGGAAAAAAAGGATTTTTATGAAAGAACACAAATGGGTACTTAGAAATAGAATTTTAGAAGAATCAATCTAATGTGAATCATTATGAAATGTCAAGACCAAAAATTGAAGAAAGGAATTTAAAAGTTTCCTGAAAGAATGGAAAAATGGATACCCTCTGTAGGGTTGAAGGCAATAATAGCTTTAGACATCTTATCAATAACAGTGGCTGTAGAGCCAGTGCTTCTAAACTCAGAGAGAATCAGGACAACTTCAGACACATAGGACTGAGAAATCTTGCTTTGCGAATATCCATTTTGGCTATTTTTTCCTGAAATACTTTTTATTTCTTTTATATACATATATGCCAGTATACATGTATAACATTTTAAAAATGCATTTTATATGAGATTAAATTTTTATGCAATCACTATTTTACTTTTTATGTTTCGCTTGTTTCAGCCACATTTCTCCTTTTCTTCTATCCATTTCACTGTACCAACCAGCCCATGTAATCCATTATAATCACCTTGCACGTATTGTTCTCTAAATTCTCCTTAAGTATATAATTTCAGCTACCTACATCTATAGCTCATCCATATTTTATAGGTTTTGAAAATTATACTGTAATGTTATATGATTTCCTTTCTCTGCATTATAGGCTGTTTTTGTATCAATTTTATCTTTTTTTAATTAATTTTTTAAATTTTTTCTTTTACATTATTGTGTATTCTCCATATTGTTTCCCACCACCAATTCACCCGGGAACCATCATCATGGTCTCTTGAGCTCTTTTCTCCCCCGTTTTCAACCCTTATCCTCCCCCTCCCTCACAGAATGTCTCTTATTTATGGTTGCCTGTTAGTTTTGCTGTTGTTGTTATTTTCTCTTCCTGGTCTCTTATTTGGTTCCCCTATATTCTTCTTATACGTGAAACCTTTCGATGTTTTTCTTTTTCCTTCTGGCTTATTTTGCTGAGCATCTCTTCTAGCTCCACAGTTTGCTGTGAATTGCATGTGTTTATCTTTTTGATTGTAGAATAGTATTCCATTGTGTATATG
>PVIJ01021064.1:0-19379 GCA_004024925.1 Scalopus aquaticus | reverse complement strand
TTTCACTTATAACAGGACTATAGGGAGGCCAGGTGGGAGAGAGACACTCAGCGGTGGGGGAGGGGGGAGGAGAGGATAAGGGCACAAAATGGAAGAGAGGAGAATACAGGGGACCATGGAGATGGATCACGGGTGAATTGGTGGTGGGCTGCCCAAGGGGAATACAAAATGTAAAAGACACAAATAACAATAAAAAAAAAAATGGAAAAAATAAATAAATAAATACATAAATAATTTAAAAAAGAAAAAAAAAACTTCAAAAACACAATGTAATGCAATAGAGGCCTTATGGATATAACAATTATCTAGAAGCATGTAAAAATTAGAAGTGTGAAAAACAAAACAAAAAGCAAAATGCAAAAGTGGGATATGATATAATCAATTATATATGCTTGTGGAAGATGTGTAAAGATGAATGTTATAGCTGAATCATGGAAGCAAACCAACTGTCCAACAATGGTTAAGCAAAATGTGGTATATACACACATTGGAACACTGCCTTAAACAGAAGGGAATGTTGACATAGGCTAAACATGAATGGACCTTGAGGACAGTAATGCTAACCTAAATAGGTCAGTCACAAAGAGACAGATACTGTCTGTCTTACATGGTATGTCTCCAGACTAGTCAAAATCATAAAGACAGAAAGCAGAATGAAGACTGCTAAGCACTGGAAGGAGGGGAAGTAAGGAACCATTATTTAATGGATATACAGATCCAGTTTTACAAAGATGAAAAAGAGTTCTGGAGATGGATGCTGGTGAAGGGTACACAACAGTATGAATGTACTTAAATTCCAGTGAACCGATTACTTAAAAATAATTAAGATGGTAAATTTTTGGTTATGTGTATTTTATCAAAATAAAAAATTGGAGGAAAATAAATGTATTACAGTAGTAAACTTAAAGTTTTTTGACTTCAGTTTTAGGAAAAAAGGACAATAATATAACCGCTGAGAGTGAGTACTCTGAGTGAACTCTATCAAAATAACATGGAACATGTTTAAGGAAAAGTGATGGTCTGCTGGCCAGGTAGTAATACATAGAATGATGAAGTGGGATAAACTGAAATACAAGAGGCAAAAGTTCTGCTTCAAGGACCAAAGAATTCACAACTTCAAATATCAGCATACCTGTGGGCTGTGTGAAAACAATATATGCTATAGGCTCTTGTCAACTGACATGAGATAGACTATAAATCTAAGACAAAATGAAAAGAAGTACTACTGTCTGGAAATGACTACAAATGCAAACAGTACAACTGAGGTGATATACGTGCAGAGCGAAAAAGCCATCATCGATGTTAGCTACCAATGGCCTTTGTGAATTTACATATTTAATTGCAATTCTGTGGGAGTAAAAGGAGCAGACCAATTAACCTGAAACTTTGTAAGGTATGGGGATTTTAGCATTCTTTGAAACTCCTAATGTAAGAATATCCTTGTTTTTGCTTTAGATCTTTTTTTTAAATCTCTCAGAAAACTTAAATTTTAAATCTTAATATCACCAAGAGAAAATAATATTTAAAGTAGACCAGGAAATTCTGAGAGATTTACTGACCACTCTGGAGAAAATGTACTAGTGTCATTTTTACATAATCATAGGTATTTCTCATTTTTATTAGACATTCCATAAATGATTCAAATGAGTTTTTACACAGTAAAAATTTTCAGCTTATTCTTGACATAGTTCTTACATATAACCTGTTAACTGGAGTATTAAAAAAAAAGGAGTGCACACTTAAGTTTTAAAAGCCCAGCTATTTAGCTGTGTGCATACAAGTTTTGATAGTGCACTGAGATCTGGCTTCCTACCCATAACCAAATTTTTCTAGCTTATTTACCGTTCAGGTTTTCCATTTAATTCTCTCCTCTACACTCAACTCAAAATTTTAAACACCTGGTTATTTAAAAGTTATGACCAAAAAAACATTTCGTGAATATACTTCAAATAATGGATACACTGGCAACAAGCGGAATTAAGAGATATAGCCAAAACTAAATAATGAACAGATTTTGAGATGTCTGAAAATTAGAATATTTGAAACTGAATAGCCAATTGATTCAAAAACATTTTACTTTTGATTTAAAAACTGAGTAAAACAATGGTTGTAGATACATGTTACTGATATCTCTGTGTTTAAGCTACTGAAGTAGGAGCTGAATAGAGGAACAGAGATGAAATCAAGGTAGGAAAAAAGCACAGGGATAAAGAGCAGATCTGAGAATACAAAAAAAGAATTACAATAGTAGAATGGAGGAAAGGCTAGGCAGAAAGGAAGAACTATACTTCTACCTCTTGCCTCAATGAATGGGAGTGAAGAAAGTACACCTCTTCTAGAGGGAGACTGTCAAAATATTCCTCCTTTCTCCTGACCTTTGTGCCTCTTTCAAAAGAGTAAGAATCCAAGAACTCTGGGTGTTCCAGACAAAATTTCCTCCACGACATTTACAGTCTCACCACTATTGCAGTTTTAAAGCCTTTAGTACTACACTCCTTAGGCTTTTCACCTATTTAAATCTGTCACAAGAACGCTACAATTTCCAAATTATCTCTTCAAAAGACACTAAACATTCCCATTTTCTTTCTTCAATAAGAAAGCCCTTACAACATTAGTCACTAATAATCAGTCATCAACAAAATTCTCTTTACCCATCCTCCAATGTGATTCTCACTGAAACCTGGTATTCTTTTGAGGTCATTGTTTCCCCTATATTTTATTTAGGTGGTGATTTTTCTTCTGCCCATTGTCCCTCTTAGTACTCACTGACAACTCCAGTCTGCTGGCTGGCACTCCACCTCAAAGCCCCCAGTTTTTAATATCTTATTATCAGGCCATGCCTTCATATGGCAGATACCTAACAAGGATTATAAATAAATACCTAACACTACTAAGTAAAATGTTAGGAATAGGATATTTACACACCCCATAAATGACTTATCTAAAACAAAGGAAAACAGTGTGCCTCTACAATGGAAAAAAGTCACCTAAACCAAGTGAGCAAAATTAACAGTATAAATAATGGGACAAATGAAAATTATATGCCTTCTGATGTGAGGCAACAGGAAGTATACAAGATCATTAGTAACCAATTCTTGCCAAAAACTTTTAATCTGAATTGTGAGACAATAATCAGAGATATCAAGACTGTGGGATAGTCTATAATCCAACTACTATAGATATTTTAAAAGAGACTAAACTTGGATCAGGAAAAGACTATAAATATTGTTGGTTTGAGAACTAGATTAAGATTGCTCTAATCTGTCTAGTAGTGAGAAACCTAGTGGGTTGACAGGTTCTTGATGTCAAGAAACTTTTTTCGGCTTTCTCTAGCTTGTATTTGATCAAGGGTTATAGAGTTCACTGTAAAATTTCCAGATGAATTTTTGCTAAATTACTGTAACTCCAAGAAAATTGAGAGTGACAGATTCAACCTTGCATGTAACAGATGCTTGGAAAGCACTCTGAGCTTTATAGCATGGGGAAAATGTATCTTATAGAACACAATGAAAATGAGTCTCTTCTGAGAAGAATGGGTTGGTTTTATGTTAAGTATTCACAAGTTGAACCATACTGATCCCTGGAGTTAAAAGAAACGTATTGCTTATTCCTTGGGATATTTTCAAAACCTTTTTTAAAGCCAAAGGAGGTTTTGTTCCTCTCTGTTGTTTGAGTAACGAAAGATAGCATCTTCCCAGTATAGTTAATTATTATACAGGAATATGTGTCTATGGGTTTTGGCATGTGTGTGTATTTATATGTGTTCTCTAGAACCTCCTGATAGAACTTCTCTGGATTTTATTTTAAACAATTTTTTTGTAGAGTCAAAAGCTTGCTCCTTGAGCTCTTAAAATATTAAGAAATACCATATTATGATCCAGCTATTCCATTTCTGGGTATTTATCTGAAGAATACAAAACACTAATTTAAAAGACATATGCATCACTATGTTCACGGCAGCACTACCTACATAGCCAAGATATGATGACAAACGAAATGTCTACTGATGGATGAGTGGACAGAGATGATGTGGTATAAATACACATTGGACTATTACACAGCTATAAAAAGGGTGAGCTCATGTTATCTGCCAAACATGGAAGGACTTTCAGTATATTGTGCTAAGTGAAATACAACAGAGGGCAAAAGACAAATACCGTGTGATTTCCCTCCTGTGGAATTTAAGGAGCAAAGGAAAAAACAAAAAAATGAAAACAACTCTTAGATAGAGAGAGCAGATTAGTGTTTATAAGAAGGGAAGGAGGTAGGGCAAGGGTGAAATGGGTAAAGGGGGTTAACTGTATGGTAATGGATGGAAACTAGATTTTTTTGGTGATGATAGTGTAGTATCACAGATATTGAAATTATAATGCAGCATGTCTGAAGCTTACATAATGTTATAAACCGGTATCACCTAAATAAAGGCTTATTTTTTTAAAAAAAGGAGTATACTGGAACAAGTGAGAAATTGTCTCACTAACAGAAAACTATTGTTTTCTACTGTCTCACTAATAGAAATTGTTTGCAACTTTCCAGCGGTAAATGTTTTAGAAAAAGGAGCCATGTGTACTGGCTGTCTCCAATTCCAATCCTCTCATTCTCTCTTGAACCTAAATTAATCTCATCCCTTATCTCTATTTACTCCACCAAATTGTTCAACATCACTGATACTCTTTACATTGCTATTTCAATGGCCATTCTCTTAACCTGTATATTTTACTGATTCATTCTTCTTGAAATGTTTTCTTCATTTGGCTGAACAGAAGCCCCGTAATCCTGAATTTCTAATAGTTTCTTCCCAGTTGACTTTGGATGGTACCTCTTCACCATGTAAATGCTGGAGTACTCTTGGGATCAGTGTTTGAATCTCTTTTCTACATGTATTTGCTGACTTGTTGTTCATCAGGTTTAGACATCTATACAATGAAGACTGCCAGATTTATATATCTAGCCCTGACCTCTTCCCTGAACTCTAAACTGTAGATCCACTGTCTCCCTGGCATGTCCATTTTGATATCTAGTAGGAATCTTAAACTTAACATGTGAATAAGATAATTTAAGGGTCCCTTGCAAACCTATTCTATACACAATCTTCATTATCTACAATTATCTAGCTGCTTCACTGCTCTCCCCAATTCTGTTCTTGCTTCCCACTTTACTCTCAGAAAGGAAGCCAGAGTGATTTTGTTAAAAATAAGTCAGATCTTATCTGTTCTGTAATTGAACACTTTAAAGGCTTCTCATCTCACATAGAATAATTCAAGTCGTTAAATTCCTACATCATCTTTATGATTTGGACCATGTCACCTCCCTGATCTCATGTACTATTCTTCTCCCCTACCTATTCCACTCAAAGTGTTCTCCTTGCTATTCTTTAAGCACAGTTAAGATACAGTTTCAAGGGGGCCTCCCTCGTGGCGCAAGGGGTTAAGTTTCAGCACTATGAAGCTATCAGCAGCCACAGCAGCACCAGTTCAATCCCGGCCAGGGAGCTAACCCACATGGCACAGCAGACATCTCCTGTCTTGCCCACTGCTCCCCTCAGCAGGGTATTTCAGCAGATCTGCTCCCCACTCTGTCTCTGGTGAATCTCTCACCTCCCCCACCCCCCACTCTTCTGGCCTACATCCCAGCTCTTGTATGCATAAATAAATAAAATAAATCTTAAAAAAATTTTAAAAAGATAGTTTCAAGACCACTCATTTGCTATCTCCTCTGTTTGTACACTCATCGCTGAAAGACTCACTCTCTGATCTCTACTTCCTTTAGATCTACTCAAATATTTTAACAAGACTCACCTGTCTCCTCTTCACAAAAATACAAAATCTATGAGGTTAAGCATTAGTATGCTTTATTCATCCAGAGTTTAGAATAGTTCTGGGAATATAATAGGTGTTCAAAAAGCATTTTATGAGTCAATGAAGAAAAGCTGGGATACTGAAGAATAGCAAATAGAAAAAGAGCATATTTTTTTTTTTACACTTCATATATACAGATATAAACTCTCTAATGAGGCATATTCTTTGAAGAAGGGACACTATCCCAGTTATACTGGATCACCTTATCAACTCATCAAAGTGAGTCAGACAGGATGCCATTTTAGGAATACACTGAGATAGGGAATATGACTCCACTACATCAAAATAATGAATAAGACCCTTTAAAAATTTTACAATTCAATATTTCAACTTATTTATAATCCCAATTAATAAGACTGTACTATATTTCCATAAGGAATTTGGATATTAACAGAAAGAGTAGTTCATGCTAGTTGTTAATACTTGAGTACCTGTTAGTTGCCTCCCTTAATATTATCCTTAAGAAATTGAACTCCTGATGTTATTACGCTGTATAATACAATATAAAAAGAAAGTTGTAATAGTCTAAATTACAATTTCTTTTAAAAACTAAACCAAGAGAGATCCCAGCAAGTGTTAGTGATTAAGAATATGTATTTTTCTGTAGAATTTAGTATTCTGGAAATCCAAGCCGCAGAAAAAAAACCAATGAGTGCTACAGTATAATCTTATACTGACCCTCTGTGGTTTACTGAAGTACAGCACCACAAAAACCCTTAAGTGCAAGGTAACTGTTACCAGAACACATTTCTTAACACACAACTCCAACAATATGAATATGACAAGAATATTACCCTACCTTTATAAATATTTCAAATTAAGCAGAAATTATTAGTTATACTTTCCAAATATGTAAACCGAGGCTCTGAAATATTAGCTTACTGATTTAAATTCATAAGAATAGTACATAAAAGACTACATTTACATACACACATACATAGAAGTGCACATACAAAGTAAGGTTTCACAGCTGGTAATACTCCAGTGGGCCTTCAAAAATACTGCAGTTAAAGTCTTTTAAAAATGCACTACATATCAGGGGATCAATTTTCCTTCATTCAATTAACTATAAAGAATATATGTATATATAATGTTGATAATTCCATGAAACTAGCACTTTTACTCATTGTTGAAGCCTTATAAGCTGGTATAACCCTTTGGAAAACAATTTGGCAATAATTTCAAGACACAAAGTATTCTTGCCATTCCTAGAAATTGCGCTTCTGGGAAGCTATCCTATAAAAATAATTTAAAATATGGAAAAATCTATAGATTATTTATAACATCATAGATGCTAGGTCTTTGAGATTTAACATTTGAGGTTTCAACACTGGTAATTTTAACAGCTTGTGAGAGAACCACAGGTTGATCCACAACACATGTAAGTTGTTGCATGAGTGAGGAAGTCACGTAACTTAACTAGAGACTGAAACTGACTTAAGGCATAAGCTTCTATTTGTGGTCTGACTGCACTCTACTAATCCTTACATGCACAGAATGGGGGGAAAAAAGAAAAACATCTTTGCTAAAAAATTATTCTTAAAAGTCAAAGTCTCTAAAATAACAAGCCAGGGGCCTCCCTGGTGGTGCAGGGGTTAAGTCTCAGTGCTATCAAGCTATCACCAGCCACTGCGGCATGAGTTGGATCCTCGGCTTGGGAGCTAACCCTCAGAGCACACAGACCTCTTCTGTCTCACCTGCTGCTCCCTTCAGCAATGTATTTCAGTAGGTCTGCGTGTTCTACTCCCAACTCTGTCTCTGGTGAATCCTCTCACCACCACCACCATCCACTGCACGTCTGGCCTACACTCCAGTTCTTATGCATAAATAAGAAAAAAATTAATCTTTTATAAAAAAATAAAATAACAAGCCAATTACTTAGCTGGTGATGAAAGTGAATAAACAGATGTAAGAAAGTACTGATACTTTTTAGGTCTGGGATCAGTAACAGCCTAAGGTCAGATTTCTTTTCAATGTCAAGTGTATACTACAGTGGAAGATCTGAAATATAATACTCAACAATAAACAGATAATCATTCAGTGGCTGAATTAGGGTAGTGGAAGTGTAGAAAATAACTTCTGATTTTACATCTCAAAAATATTTTACATGACACTAATATTACATCAAGAAATTTAAAAAACGAGACAAAAAAGTACTGTTAAAAAGAAAAGGGAACAGTTCTGAACTCCCTTCATGAGGCTAGCATTACTCTGATAATAAAAATTAAGGACACTACAAGAAATGAAAACTGTAGACAACCATTGTTGATTAATACAAGTGCAAAAATCTTAAGCACACCACTACTAAATAAAGTCCAGGAATATATAAAAAGGATAATACACCACGATCAAGTGAGGTTTAATATAGGAAAAATGTACTGCTTAAATCTTCTAGTTATAGACATAAACATTAATACCATTTTTATTATTTGCCCTATATAGCTGTATTAAGACAATGTTAGATCTGACCTACTCAATATAATTTTGAAGTATGTTACAAAACTTCTTCTCAGTCAAGTTTATTTTAAATCTGCTTTTTCAGTTAACTGATAGTCTCAATGTTTAAGTATGTTCATTTAAAATATCTTCTTAATATGCTCATTCTAAGATGAGAATTAAGCTATAATCAGAACATACCTGAGTTAAAGATAAAACTCAACATTTTTTGGAATCATAAAGTTAAGGATCTCAGGTAAAAAATTTCTTTAAAAATTCACCAAAGATGTGTATTTAAAATAGATCACATTGGGTATGCAGAGAAGTTGATAGCAAACATAGGAAGAAAAAATTAAACTATAGTACTATAGTTATTAATATTTACATTTTTTAATAACCTCATAATTCATAACTCATGCAAAAGATATTAAAAATTAATATAATACTCCTCAATGCCAGGAGAGGGTAAGAGGAACATTTGAAATCATCATACATAAAGCTAAGAAAACAAATATGATTGATGTCCTCTAAACAATTTATTTTATTAAAATGTTCTCTAAAATTTAATTAGTTCAGAGAAAAGAGGGAGGGTTTTGCTTAAAAAATCTTTTTCTCATCACTTTAGGGCTTGGTTTTGAAGTTTTAAGCAATGACATACATGTTATTTTTTTCAGGGAGATGAACTCCCTTGCGATGGTTTTGGACAAACAGCATCAGGATAAGTAGTTATGCAGGACAGACACTAAGTGATGATAATGTATTCAATGTAGCCTTTTGAGCCATTATCTAATCCCAAATAAATTGTGCTGGCACTGTATATGCGAGAAGAAAAGTCAGAAATTGACCTTAAAATGTTTTCTTTTCTTTCTTTCTTTATAAACACCCCTGAGTAGTATGGTCATACTGTCTTGTGAGATTTCCTAATAATGGGTGTACAATGCCTTTTATCACATTGAAATCCATCTTTCTTCAGCGTTTATCCACTGGCAAATGCACTGACTTCTGAGGTAATAAGAGATCAAGCCTTCATTTACATATTTATCTTGCAAGTACTTAAAAATAACAATTAAGTCACTTATTAGACTTTTTCTCTCCAAGCTAAATTAATTTAGTTCTCTTAAATTTCACTTTTTCTTACCACTACTTCCAGCTATTTAAAATAAATGAGTTACAAGAGCACCATATTTCTATAACAATATGTAGATGTATCCATCCTAATAAATTCACAAAACAACCCTCAAATAAAAAAATACAGATTTCTTTGCCAGAATTAAAATAATCTAGATAAAGAACTGTTTTAATACCAGTACAAAGACTTACTAGCTATAAGAAACAAATACTGATACAGTATATTTTTTAAGCAATATACTCCTACAAGCAGGATTCTTTCATCTAGATATGAGTTGAGACTAACGAACTAGTTCCTTATCAAAAAGCATACATAGCTTTAAAAGACATCCTAAATGTAAACAGCAATAATTTGCCAAAACAATATTGGTTGCAGGGATACATTTGCCTATTGAAAAACGTGTATGCTTGGAAATAATCTTGGTTTATCCTAGCTTTTATCTTTGCTTAACTCTGACATGGCTTTAATTTAGTATTATAGTGTTGTCTACTCTAAAAAAAACTGAAACCTTCAGGCTGTTATAAAAATCACTGCACTAACTTCTTTGACTATTCATAGCAAAGCTGTGCTCAAAAACTGTATTATTAACCTAGTTCATGTTAGTGAAAATTCACTAAAGTCTAGTAGGAGTTATAGGAGAAAGCCCACTTATGAATTATACATTTTGAAAAGAAGTTTAATAACTTCGGAACACATGGTACCTGGATCCAAGTTTCTATACTGAGAATATCTGTAGTAAATTAAAAAAAGAAACTCAGAAAAACTGGCAAGAGTTTAAAACCCTAATCCTATGTGAATGAAATGATGTATACAAATAGTATGTTATTTTCTTCATTAAATATCTCCTGGAAAGTAAGATTTTTTAAGTTTGTTTCAAAAAAAAAAGACAATCTATACCTTAATATGTAAAATGGACTCAACATACTAAAATGAGAGTAACTGAACATTTAGTGAGTATCAAATTCTTACCTGGAACCCACTTAATTTCCATTTCCATATCATTTTCTTTGCCTTTTTCTTTTTCTTGTATAACTTGCAAGAGTTGCCTATACTTAGCAATTTGTTCTTCATCATCCTTCTGACTCTTCTTTGCTTTCCCATCTTCTTCCACATTTACTTCATCATCACCTAGCAAAAAAAATCAATTTCATTTGACATACAGAAATAATTTACTCGTAACTCTAATTTTAAATCTCAAACTCCAACACCTTTTCAAAAATGCTGTCAGACATATTTCAACAGAACATAAAAATCAGACTTCAAAATCTTAATATTAAATGAATTAAAGTTCTTGTTTATAATAAAAACAAGCTGTACTGTAAGTTAGTACGATCATATTATTCTTGAGAATCTGTGTTAAAATTCATATTCTAAAATAATTTTGTAGCCATGCAACATCCTCAGACTTCTCTTCCCTATTATAGCAAGAAAGCAAGGATGGAATTTTATCTTTCTCTCTGTCCTTCATCATCTAGAGGAGTGGTTTTAAAATGTTATGGCTAAATGTAGCTGGGGTGCATTTAGTACATACTGATGAGACAAAGGAAACTGTAATCGAAAATGAAGAATAATGAGTCTTTTCCATCTGATGGTGAGAGGCATACTTGTCCTAAGAATCCCATTAATACACTGAGAATAAAAATGAATTAGAAGTTAATTCAGTTAAGTTATATGGAAAAATATTCACATTTTCA
The DNA here is from genome assembly GCA_004024925.1 of Scalopus aquaticus. Classification (NCBI taxonomy): domain Eukaryota; kingdom Metazoa; phylum Chordata; class Mammalia; order Eulipotyphla; family Talpidae; genus Scalopus; species Scalopus aquaticus. Next base: position 8,262 of record PVIJ01021064.1, on the reverse strand, counting down.
TTTCCTAATTTTATAAAAACACTTAGAATACAAAAGAACAGTATAAAATTCATGAACAACAAATACCAAAGAAAACTAATATGTGAAGTTTGTTTGCTCTATATTTCCACTATAATTCTCCAAGTCAAAACCATAAATTAAGAGCCTGGGTTTAATGTAAAACATACAGACTTATTAAACTGACTAAATGCCCCAGTAAAGGAAAATTTAGAAGCAGCATAATGAAGACCCTCTTCTATGAGTTATGGGTAAACTTGTCACTAAAAATATCTTACATTAAACATTTAGCTGTGAAACATCAATGTTAACAGATTGTCCTTACATCTTAAGAAAGGTGATATGGAAAAAAAAATTGGTTAAATAAATGTTTTTATAGTTTCTTTCTCTAAATGAATAGAAAATAGTCCAGGACATTCTTTCCATCCTATCACACTTTTACATTTTCACTCAAACAGCTGAAATTCATTTTTTTCCTGTTTGTGCTTTGTGCCACAGTAATAATGTTGGATGGAATTCTGCCGTGTATCCCGTAATTCAATGGATAAAACATCAGGAACACATTAACAAAATGGCAATGTAGTTCTTTCTATTAAAAGCTTACTTCTGAAAACATAATTAGAAGCAAGCTCCTTCCAGGTTGAAATTTTAGTGGTAAGTCTCTGATGGCCTACTTTAAATTGATTTTTTCCAGTACTAAAATTTTACTTTCTGAAGTTCTAAAATGTGGCATAACTCATGTAGGTCTGCTTTTTCCCAATTCAAGGACAAAACTTTGTGAAAATTTTAATGCTATATAAGAAGTAAAAAAATAACTATAAAAATAAGAAGCCCTGCTATGATCTTATAAACACCAGGAATATCTTAATAACAAGGCATTCAAATATTCTAATATATCTATGGGAAGCACTAACTTGAATATTAAAGCAAGCTTATAGTCAATCAAAATACTAAAGAAAAATAGGTGTTTTCAAAAACAATGTATTTCAAACAAAAAATCATTAACGTTTCAGAAGTAAAAATACATGATATGAGGTAGAATGCTAAACACTTTATGTACATTATCACAATGATTCCAACCATGAATTAGGTACTATTACAATACTCATTTCACAGCTATAGAAAGGCATGGGAGATTAGGCATCTTAACCTATGTAACTTCACTATGCAGCAGTGAAGTAACCAGGAAAACAAGAGCTTTCTAAGAATATACTGATAAATTAATGTTTATTTTTTAGTAATACTAGCTGCCCAAATGTCAAAATGTCATTCAAAAAAAACCAATTTGAAAAATCTGTACTCAATCTTCACAAGTATTTGTTGAATACTTTATTTTCCCTTAGAGTTGATAAGGAAACTATGCAGAATGTTTGCAAAAAGTGATTTAAATGGTCATATAGGCATGCAAGTAAAATTACATAAATTAGTGTACATATAGGTGATAAAGACATAAGGGCTGTTTGAAAAAGGACTCAGCTCTTCTGGGCACACCGGAAATAACATGGTCACTGAAATATTTGGAATGCCAAAAAAATTAGAAAGCAACAGCTACTGAGGACTTAAAAAAATGTGCTTAACCACACAAATCATCCACTTTTTTGAAGACTATCAAATACTTAAGAAATTATTTGGTTTTATTAATATGAAATGGCTGAAGAAAAAAACTACAAGCACTAAAACAAGATTTTACATTCCATACGTGGAATGTACAAGAGTATCTTATGACAAACTTAGAAAAATGAAGCATTATCTTCACTAGTCTAAAAGAAACAGTGATATCATTCAAGAAAGTTAGCTTAATGGTACTATGATAATACTAAAACAGTATTTTAGGACTCATTAATGTAACATTTAGGTTATAAAAAATGATATGTACACAAACGGAAAACCAAAAGGACAACTGTGAAAAATATTAAGCTACAAATAAAAGAACATTCATTCCCACTAAATACTAATATTTATATTAAACATTTATGGTTTCTTATTTGCTATCTATTAGTTAAAAAGAATGAGGATATCAGAGAGATGGTACTAACTAAAAATTATAACAAATTACAATTAAGCAATCAAACTTCCAAATAGAATCAAGAATGGGATATTCAGCTCTATTTTAACTAAATGAATTATATTAAGCAAACAGCATAGAGAATTAAAAAATACACCCTTGATCATTCAATCATCAAAAAATATTTTAAATGAAGATATAGATTATCTCAGAATTTCTCCCACTAACGACAAGGTAGGTACTTTAGACCTACCCTTTTCACTGAAGACATCATAACGCATCAAAGGTTTAAAAAAAAATCACCTTAAAAAGCTTTCATGTTTAAAAACAAGAAAAAAGAAAACTTAAGGAAAAAATTAGTGAACTACCAAGTCAAAACCAAGAAGGTGGCAGCATCAGAGATGATTCCAGTGTTCAAGACTTGTCTTGCCCTGAGAGCATTCATGGATTTGCAGAAGAAATAGCTATGAAACGGAACTACAGATCTGACAGCTTAGTAGAACAAAGGCAAAAGTTGAAAAAACAGAGAGGAAGGGGTTTCAACTAATACTCGCTAAATTAAGCAGCAACCCAGAGATAGTCCCAAGAGTCAATCAGAAGTAAACCAGTCCTCACGCAAACCTGCATCACCCACAAAGTCCAGGCATCTCAAACCTTAAAACCTGGAGTAATACATTCCCAGAATGACCTGAGTAAATGAAGTCTTGCTGATGAGATACTCTCATCTCAAATATCATATCAGTACACAAATTTAACCAGGCACACAACTAAAGAAAGAGAAGTATCTTGTAAAGTAATAGAAAACAAGTCAAAAAGATTTGAAAAACTGAAATTATCATTGACTATTCACAGAAATAAAAGAAAGTGCTGTACACACATGCAATGAAAACTGTAAGACTGCTGACTTGAAAAATAGCCACTAGATTTTTAGAGGTGAAAATAAAATAACCAAAAATAACTCAATGGATATGTCTATCAGCAGATTCAATACCATGAGATTTCTAGTCAACAAGTAAAATCTACAACAAAATGTACAAAATATTCAATCAATCCAAAAGAAGTTTGAAGCTTTAAAAAAAAAAAGAGAGGGAAGTAATAAAGCATTTTACTAGTTTGTTAAAAGACTGCATAACTAAATGAATCAAGATAAATTTAAAAGGCCAAACTTGGTTAATTCAGGGTTTTAAAGAAAATGCTTATGGTTAAAGATACTCAGGTTAAGAAAATACTTTTAAATAAAAATTTTTGAATAGGTTCTCCCTGGTGGTGCAGCGGTTGAGCACCGCGCTGTGGAGCTGTCTGCAGCGCGCAATGCGAGTTCGACGCCCAGCCAGGGAGAATCCCACATGGTGCGGCAGACCTCTCCTGCCTCGCCCGCTGCTTCCCTCAGCAGTGTATTTCTGATCTGCCTGTTCTGCTCCCCACTCTGTCTCTGGTGAACCCTCTCGCCGCCCCACGCCTCTGGCCTGGACCCCAGCTTGTATGTACAAATAAATCTTTGAAAAAAAAAAATTTTTTTTTTGAATACTATCTAGAGGTGTATATAATACTATACATGCAAGTAGTCTTTGTTTAACAGTTTTAGAATTCATTTGGTGCTACCTTTCAAACTACTATCAAAATCATATTTCTGTTAACAGTTCTAAGTTAGTCATCTAAATGCCTACAGACGGAGAACATTAAAGATTAGCAAGTACTTTGTAGTTCCTCTTCTAGCTCCTCTTCATTTTCACTAGAGGAAGCTAAGTAGGCTTGAAAGTCCATATCCAAAAGCTCTTCCTTTTTAAACTTCCTGTTGAGTGTTGTAATTCTTTCATGATCAGTCTCATCCCAAGTGATCTCCACCTTTTACCAACGATTTAAAACAAATAAGATAAAAATAGAAACACAAATTTGTTAAAAAATATTTATTATTAACTTGGAAGTCTAACAGAAAGCTAAAAAAGCAAAGATATGCAAGACAAATAAATTACATATTTAATAAGAAGCATTCTATTTGTGGAAAGAGAATCACTTTAAAGTATCTTCCTCCTCCTAACTCTCTGCTATATGCAAGGTACTTCATCATTGGGAGTAAAAATTCATCAGCGTGTGAATGAGTAGACCAAAGAAAATGCACCACTGGAAAAGTTATTATTAAACAGAGAAAATATGTTTTTCATGGATTTCTAGATGTTTCAAGAGATCTATAAACTATGTGAAATCTCTTTAAAAAAACCTTTAAAACAATCTCAACGAGGTCTATTTTCCAAAAAAAGATTAAGAGTAACTGATGAGAAAGGTGTCTATTGGTTGGAAGTACAGTAGACCACCACAGGAATTCATCTACAACATGATTGATCTGGTGATTGGTTTCTGTCCTCTAAGCAGCCCCATTCTCTGATAGGATGCTACCAGAGGTTTTCTCTTCATCACATCTTTATTTTTCTCAGGCTAATTTCCCCAGATCAAAACAATATAATGGGCAATAATAGAATAGCTGCCATTGTGTTCAAAGTTTTAGCTAGTGGCAGGATTTAAAATTATCCCTTCCTTGCTAATTAAGCCTGAGCTGATCACCATAAAACTGTTGGTAGAATGGAACAGACGTAGGTGATACATCTGTCGATACCCTAGGAAATACAGACTGGCTGGCTGGACAGGCTTACTCTGGTTATTTGTAGTCTTGAAAATGATATGACCCTATGTTTTATGTGGCAGATATTTTTAGAGTTCACTTATTGTATAATGGGGGGAAGAGAGGGCTTCTACTATGATCAATAACTAATCAAGGCTAAATAGTGCCCAGCATAGCATACAGGTGAAAGATACAGTAGCTCCTTCTCTGCCACTAACTAGTCCATCCTTAGAAGAGCATAATGGTTTGGCACAGGAAAGGCAGTAGAAAGCTTCTACAGCTGCTGCAGAATTTAGGCGTGGATAGGTTTATGGGGTGTGGGAAGGGAGTGGGGAAGAGAAAAAGTATACTGCTAAGTAATAAACTAATTCAATAGAAATCTTTTGATTGCTGGTTATCATGCATTAGTGTAACAAGTAGTAGTCCTAAATTATTCTACTTCAATTATTTTTACAATTTTGGATTCTATGTGCAGAAAAAATGTTTTTATTTTTAAATTTTCCGATTTGTTTTACCTGTGATTTGAAGATCTGTTACCTATATCCCCCTATTCCAAAGGATGTTAATAATCAATACATTACTTATTAAAAAATCTAGTAGAGTAAGAGTATATGGGAGAGAACAGAAAAAATTCAGGTAACCGACTAGGGCTTAAAGGCAAAACAAAAATCTGAAAAAAAGTCCCAACAGATGTGGTATATAAAAATGCAAATGTATTTAACTCATTTCTATTTGTACTCATAAAATAAAATTTTGGATACTTTCCATTTCCAGAGATGCTATAAGCAAATAATATACAAAGTCTTTTCTTAAAACAACAGACTCCAGCTAGACATTTTTAAGAGTTAAGAAATACCGTTGATGTTCCCATTGCAGCAGATGTGAAATACTTTGGTTTATATGCTGTTAAATCCACTTCTGAGGCTACGTCCTTGGGCTCATCATCAAAAGTAATATCGTCTGGTATAAACCTAGAAAACAAAGAAAAAATAATTTATTTAAACATATGCTGCAGTGATAAACAACCAGAGTTCAGATTCTCTTTTAATTAGTTGTAGTTTATACCTACATACCATATACTAGTTTCTACAGAATACACATGTAGATGAGGCAAACACAACGTTAGAAATAACCTTGGCACAAAATTTCTGAAATTCAAAGCTATAAATCTGTAATTCCACTAAATTTAACTGAACTCTGTATAGGTCAAAACCCTGTATTAGGAGTCAGTTAATATGAGTCAGGTGCAAACACACACAGGTCTCTCATATTTCAAAAAGAACCTGGCTTGCTACATATTTTGAAGATCAAAAGTAACTACTAATGGTTAAACTCTCTGAAATTAAAGTATCATACTTATAGAGCCTCCCTGGAGGCACAACGGGTTAAGTGCAGCACTATGAAGTTATCCAGAGCCACTGCAGCATGAGTTCAATCCCTGGCCAGAGGGATTACCACATGGCACAGCAGACCTCTCCTACCTCACCTGCTGCTCCCGTCAGCAGTGTACTTCAGTTGATTTGCCTGTTCTGCTCCCCACTTCTGTCTCTGGTGAATCCTCTCACCATCCCACACCTACGGTCTATACCCCAGCCTGTATACATAAATAAATAAATCTTTTTAAAAAAACCACCAAAAAAACAACATAGCATCATACATATAAGATGTCACTGAAAATAAAAGTTTACAGTGGATTCTTAAAAGACTAAAAATCTTAACATTATCTTACATTTTCCCCCACAAATAGCTATTAAATATAAATTAGCTATTGTAAATTGTTTAACAACTCTGAGGCATTACGAATGGCGGGATAAAAAGCAAAGAGATAAACAGTTTATGATTATCATATTTAGGTTTAGTGATTTCTGTAGATTTCGTTTCTATCCATACAAAAAGCATATGCCACATATCCATCAACAAGGATATTTTTGGGGACAGATAAATAAATAAGGTTCATTAGGTCTCCTCTAGTTGAACTTTTGTATGAACTTAGAAAAAAATATCTGAAATCAATATTTTTAAGTTATTATATGCATACTTTCATATTTGGGGCAGAAGAAAAAAGGTTTCCCTAGATAATTGGATGGCAGCAGAAAACTCAATTTTCTTTTCTGATGTTATATATAACAAAATAAAACAGAGAATGTAAACTTTTTCCAAGGTCATTGATCTTATTTTCTAGATACTGCCAGAACTTATACTAACTCCGCATGGAAATATCCCAAAAGGGAAACAGAAAGAGCAAAACAATTCAGGAAAAGAACATGTGATGTGAATTCATGATACTCACCAAGTCTGACATTTTAACAAAGTTTGGTAACTACTACTATATAAACATTTAAAATGAGTACTCCTATTGAAATTTTTACAGAACAAGAAAGGAATAGCTTATCTGATGAGATAAAGCCTCTAACAAACCTGGATCTCAAGAAGTGATTTCTATTTTAAATGTCACTGTAGAATAGTTTACTGGGTTCAAAAGGACTAGGTAAATCATAAAATAGTATAGTAGTTTAGCTTCTCATTTCTTTAGAACTGACATTTACAAACACATAAGGTTTTTTAGCTGTGTTAGAAAAGCCTGAACACATGGTTAAAAATAATGCCCAAGTCTAAAGACAATGTCAGCAATACCAATCATTCAATGAGCAGCACTGTAAGCAGTACTGTCCTATAGAACTTTCTGTGAGAATGGTCCAGTTCTATATCTGTTCTGTCCTAAATGTGGCCATTAAGCAATTAAAATGTGTCTAGCATTTAGACTACTACCTCACACCCTGCACAAAAGTCAACTCAAAATGGATAAAGGACCTGGATGTAAGACCTGAAACCATAAAATTTACAGAAGAAAATGTAGGCAAAACTCCACATGACATACATCTCAGCAAAATCTTGAAAGACTCATCCCTCAAAGCGAAGGAAGTGAAAGACAAGATAAACAGATGGGATTACATCAAAATAAAAAGCTTCTGTACAGCAAAAGAGACATTAATCAAAACTAACAGACACCCTACCAACTGGGAAAAGATTTTTGCACACAATACATCTGATAAAGGACTGATAACAAAAATTTACAAGGAACTCACACAACTCAACAAAAACAAAGCCAACATCCCAGTCAAAAAATGGGCAGAAGAGCTCAAAAGGCACTTCTCCAAAGAAGAAAAGCAAATGGCCAACAGATATATGAAAAAATGCTCAACATCACTTTTAATCAAGGAAATGCAAATCAAAACCATTATGAGATACCACCTCACACCTGACAGGATGGCACACATTAAAAATACAGGCAACAACAAATGCTGGAAAGGATGTGGAGAAAAAGGAACTCTTCTACACTGCTGGTGGGAATACAAACTGGTCCAACCACTATGGAAAGCTGTATGGCGATTCCTCAAATTGCTAAACATGGAGCTCCCATACAACCCAGCAATACCACTTTTGGGGAATTTACCCAAAGGACACAAAAACACTAATCCGAAAGGATACATGCACCCGTATGTTCACTGCGGCACTATTCACAATAGCAAAGGTATGGAAGCAACCCAGATGTCCAAAAATAGATGATTGGATCCAGAAGATGTGGTACATATACACAATGGAGTACTATTCAGCATGGAAAGAAGATAAACACATGCAATTT
>PVIJ01021063.1:0-19383 GCA_004024925.1 Scalopus aquaticus | reverse complement strand
TGAGGATGGCACACATTAAAAATACAGGCAACAACAAATGCTGGAAAGGATGTGGAGAAAAAGGAACTCTTCTACACTGCTGGTGGGAATGTGAACTGGTCCAACCACTATGGAAAGCTGTATGGCGATTCCTCAGACTGCTAAACATGGAGCTTCCATACGACCCAGCAATCCCACTTTTGGGAATTTACCCACAGGACACAAAAACACTAATCCGAAAGGATACATGCACCCGTATGTTCATTGCGGCACTGTTCACAATTAGCAAAGGTATGGAAGCAACCCAGATGTCCAAAAATAGATGATTGGATCCAGAAGATGTGGTACATGTACACAATGGAATACTATTCAGCATGGAAAGAAGATAAACACATGCAATTTGCAGTGACATGGATGGAATTAGAGGGGATCATACTCAGTGAAATAAGCCAGAAAGAAAGAGAAAAATATCAAATGGTTTCACTTATAACAGGACTATAGGGAGGCCGGGTGGGAGAGAGACAATCAGAGGGAGCCGGAGGGAGGGAAGGGAAAGGGCACAAAATGGAATAGAAAGGAACACAAGGGACCATGGAGATGGATCACGGGTGAATTGGTGGTGGGCTACCCAAGGGGAATACAAAATGTAAAAGACATAAATAACAATAAAAATATATATTATAAAAAAAAAACAAAACAAAGACAAAGGTGACCAAATCCAGACTCACACCATATACCATTTTCCTGCTAGTCATTTGAGTAGGCAAGTCAAGTTTTATGTGTGGGATGCCATGGCATCCTCAGAGAGGTGATGATGAGGGGGAGTTGTATCGCACAGGGTGCCAGTATGTGTTTGTGGATAGGGATGTGATGGTCACACCTCCCACGGTCTTCACCCAGCCTACCTTCCTGATGAAAGTGGCAGAAAACAAAGCAAGGGAATGACTTCCTGGTCCTTTTCAGCTTCCTTTTTTCTTCTTGATCTGTCCAATAGAGAAAGTGGGGTGTTGAAGTCTCCTACTGTGTATATATTTTCTTTAATGTCTGTTTTCAGTGACAATAATAATTGTCTGATATACTTTGGTGCTCCTTCATTGGGGAATATATGTTGATGAGTGTTGTATTCTCCTGTTTTATTGTCCCCTTTATCATGATGTAGTGGCCAGCTTTGTCTCTTTTTACCTTAAGTTTGAAGTCTATTTTATCTGATATAAGTATAGCTATTCCTGCCTTCTTTTTTGGTCCATTTGCTTGTAGGATTGTTTTCCATCCTTTAACTATTAATCTCTGTTTATCTTTCACAATTAAATGTGTTTCCTGTAGGCAGCAGAAGGTTGGGTTCTGTTTTTTGATCCATCCTGCTATGATGTGTCTTTTAATTGGTGTGTTTAGTCCATTTACATTTAGAATTAATGTTGATATACTGTCATCCATATTGTTTGTTTGTTTACCCTTTTGTGATTCTAATTCTACCTTATTCTGAGTTTCCTGGTCTTTCTTCTGTTGATGTTGTCTTCATGGCTTCTTCTAGTATTCTTTGGAGTGGGGGTTTGGTAGTGATGAATTTCTGTAGTTTCTGTTTGTTGGAGAAGGTCCATATTTTTTTCTTCATAGAGGAAGGAGAGCTTTGCAGGGTAGAGTATTCTTGGTTGACATTTGTTGGCATATAGTGTATTACATATGTCTCTCCATTATCTTCTTGCCTGTAGTGTTTCTTCAGAGAAATCTGATGTCAGCCTGATTGGCTTTCCTTTATAGGTTATTTGTTTCTTTGCCCTCGTCATTTTCAATATATTTTCCTTGTCTTGAATTCTCGATAGTTTTACTATCATATGTCTTGCTGTTTTTTTTCTTTCGTTGTAATAATTTGGAGATCTTCTGGCTTCCGTATGTCAATTTTTGTTTCCTTTTTCATGTTTGGGAAGTTCCCTTCAATTATCTCCTTGAGAAGTTTCTCTGTTCCTTTGTCTCTCCCCTCTCCTTCTGGGATTCCTATGATTCTGATGTTTCCTTTTTTCATGGTGTCAATTCTCAAAGCTTTTCTTCATTCTTTTTCCTTTGTTCTTTTTCTTTCCTTTTCTGTCTTGATTCTTTCAATATCTTTATCTTCCAGAGTGCTTATTCTTCCCTGCATGTCTTTTAATTCACTTTTCTGGCTTTCCCTGGAGTTCTTGAGCTCCTCTACTAATGTTTTTAAATCTTCCATTTCCTTCAATTTCTTCTTTATGGATTCATTCTCATTCTTCAGTTCTTTTAAATCTTCCAGTTCCTTCAATTTCTTCTTTATGGATTCATTCTCGTTCTTCAGTTCTTTATTTATATCCCTCAGTTCTTTGTTCTTTTCATTTAATTCTATCATTTTTTTTTGTTATGGCTATTTTGAAGTCTTTATCTGTTAGGTAGATGTAATCTTCTATGTCCATATTAATGGATTCTGGAGAGGGATTTTCTTTCTGTGGCGTACTGTTTTCAGGGTCATTTGTGACTCTTTTCCTTCCTGTTGTTGGCATTCTGCTTTGCTCTGTTCATAGCATTCCACTGGTGCCGGCAGGCATGACTCCTGGTTTTACTTGATCAGGAGTGTTTGTGGTTCCCTAGTGTCTGAGTTGCCTTGGCTGTGGCTGGGCATCTTCTGGATTTTCTTATTTTTTTCTTTGTTGAATTTCTGTTTCTCATGGTGTGTCTTGTATTCGGTGGTTCTCAGGGAAGCCTGTTCGCCCACCTCTCCTTGCTGTTTTTCCTCTGTGTGAGGTCCGATGTCTTTTCTCCAAGAGCACATGCATTTGAGTGCACCTTGGGTCCATGGAAGCACAATACATGCCTAACTAACTGAACAACCATGAGAGAAGCACAGATAATCAGAGACTCACAGAAAAGAGAGAAAAAGATACAGGAAGATACAGAGTGAAAGAGACAGAGAGACAGAGGAGATAAAGAAGGACACATACTCGGAGGGAGGGAGACAGGAAGAGTAGGAGATAGCTGGAAACCGAGTCAGAGACAAAAATATCAGAGGGAACCTTCCACTAGACGGGGAAGCCATCAGCTTAGTGTGAATTTTTTCAGCTTTCCAGAAATGAATGTGTCTGAGGACTCTCCAGCCACTCCCCTATTGCAGCTGTTGAGAAACCAATGAGAGATAAGAGCAGTTCAGGTGTGCTCCTAGGTACAGGGAACTAGGTACAGGGAAGGTACTAGGTACAGTACTAGGTACAGGGAAGTCCTGGGAGGGAGGTTCGTGTGTCCCTTAACTTTGGACTGCTCTCCTCTTTTGTGTGGAATATGATACCGAGCTCTATTTCTACTTCACAACGTGACTTGGTCATTGCTATAAACCCACCAACCTCAGGGTCCTGTTTCAGCCAAACCAGCTGGGAATTGCAAAATCAAGGTTGGGTTGGGGCAGAAAGTACCCAACTTGAGCCCTTGGAATGCTGTCTTGATTGCCAATGTCCCGGGAAAGAAGGACAACAGGAATGTGGAGACCTTGTCACTTAACTGAAAATCCCACAGTTCTTTTCACTTGTCTCTGGAAATAGACCTAGTAAGATACATACCATTTAAAGTGCCCTACAAGAAACACCTGTGAAATGAAATAATTTACACTAAAAAGGGTATCTACTTCAGTCTTCTTTGAATTCTATTCTAATCTTGCCAGATACAGTTGTAGAAAGAAATCAATAATAACAAAAAAAAAAGAGTTTATTAAACTAGAACAAGCTTGATCTTCCCAAATCTCACAGCCAGGGAGGAAGCAATAGGTGGTGGGTATTTTGGAAAGCCGTGCCAGCACTGAGGAGAAGCTGCTAGCGTGTTCTTGATTACCGAAGGTGTTTTAGGTGAAACAATTTCTTATTTTGTACAAATGATCACAGCAGGTATCTGTTTGTAAATTCAGACATAGTCATTGTCCAACATCATTATGGAGATAATTTGCTCAGTTAAGAGACTAAGGGCAATTGAAGTTATTTATAGCTTTGCTTTTTGTCAGTTGGAGGTTATTTTTCTGCTATTTGTTGACACCAGCGGAGTGTGGGATGGTGCATAAATCCCATCAGAAATGGAGTTATATGATCACATTAAACTGAAACCTCTTCCCACCCCACCCCCCAAACTAGCAGCAGTTACTTTAGATTCATTTTATTAGGTGTGAGAAGCTCATCTGTTTACAAGGTGAGTAGTTTATTTGGGATCATCTAGTAGCAGCAGGTTAATTAAAGAGTGACTCTGTCATCTCTAGCCTAAATCACAGACATCATACAAGCCGCCTGCTTCTGCTTTATGACTGGGATGTGGGAAATGTGTGCACTGATGCCCATAGTGTAAGTGTTGGTGAGTTTGTTGTTCTTCCCTCTTACACAGATAAAGAGCACCCGTTAGTTTCTTCTTTCCTGATTATCTTCACTTTTTATAATAAAACAGTGATTTCACTTCTGCCAACAATAGCAAAGCTAATGGTGCATTTCTGAGTGTGTCACATTTAATTGTTACCACAACCTTTGGGGTAGAAATACTGTAATTAGCCCCATTAGAGACAAAGAACCTGAAGCACAAAGTAAGTTGTCCAAAGTCACACAGCTTGTGAGCAGCAGAGCCTTGCTTAGGGATTTGCCTGTCTTGAGAGCCAGTGGTCTTACTGCCTATACTCTATGACCCTCCTCAGAAGTAGTTCATGAAATTACATCTCCAGCTTGCTCTTGGGAAGATATTGATTTATTATTTGACTGATAGATGGCAAGCTATTCTGCTTACCAGTTTATCTGCTGCCATGTTAGCCTCACCTATGTCTGTTGTGTAGAAGCTTTGGGGAAAAACATGTTGTAAAATCATGTAAAATCAAGCTCTGTGGAAGCTTGATTAATTTATCCTCTCCAACTTTATATCCAATGGTGATTTTTTTAAATCACCACAATTCATTATCTGCTTTCAGAGTGACCAAAGCAATTCCTCTATCTCTGTGTAGATGCTTTAATATGCACATTCTAGATGCAAAACCACATCAGACACTGGTCTCCTTGACATGCCAACCGATCCGCCACTGTTTGCTGCCCCTGGGAAAAGTGCTTAGTGGGGAAAGTGCCTAGAAGTGTAAATCTTCACCAGTTTTTTCACCAGGGAAGGGAGGGCTAGCAGTGACTGGCCTCCAGAACCTTCAAGCCAGCCCTTCCTACATAGAGCTTCAGATGAGGGCTGCACTCGGTTAATGCTACAGAAGCTCAGCTGCAGGAGAAATCAGATCTGGCTGTGTTAGAGAATCAGGGAGGAACTTGCTAACAGCTGGGTGGGTGAGTTGGTCTCCAAGGAGGGGGCAGGGTGTGGGCTTGTCTGAAGTTAGGGAAAAGAATGGATTTTACGTAGATCTTCAAAAGTAACAAGGGCTTGGATGACAGGAGAGAAAGATATCCCACTTGGAGAGGTGTGTGAATAAGCCTCTCAGAATGCAAGAGAGGCAATAGCCAGAACCAAGGAGGAGTGCACTGTTTTGGGAAGCCCAGGTGAGGAGGAAAATTACCAGCTGACCCAGCCTGCGGGAGCAGGAAGCAAACTTGATGCACATCTCTCACTTGGGTGTGAAAGTGTGGGGTCAAAATCTGATTACATGTGTGGTGTGTGGAATCTGTCCTCACCCTCAAGGTTATGTCTCCTGCTATTGTATGTTCTCATCTCATCCAAGGAGCTGTATTTTTAAGTGCTCTGAACTCCAATAAGAACAGGTTTGTTTTTCCTCCCACTTGTGTTCCTGAAACGTATGTTTACAGGACCTTATGTTTCTTACACTCTTTGTGTTGCCTTTAATCTCAACCTCTATTTGTGATAAATACAATGGAAAGGTGACAGTTTCCCTTGGTATAAATTCCATTGATCTCTCTCTGTGAGGCAAGTTGTTTTTCTCGAGCATTTTGGGGCACCTTTTCTCTGAGTTGGTTTGAGTACAGGCAGAGTCAGACTGTCTGGGTTCAGCTCCCAGCTCTGACACTGATAGCCTGGTATATACTTCTCCGTGCCTCAGATTTCCCGGTTGTTTCATGCTAACTTGCTATAATACCTTAAGTCATATATAGGATGTATTAAACAGTGGTTCAGTAAATAATGCCTTCCTGATGGGGGTGAATGCTCCCCAACACAACAAAAATTTTCGAATGGTGCGGTTAGGAAAAATACTGCCTTTTGCTGGGTGTATGTGCAAAAAAGTGACTGGGAAATACTGATTTAACATTAAATTAGCCTTAGTGAATCATTGATAGACTCCAAAAAGACATGTAGATACAATTGGAGGCCTGTTAATTAACAGATATCTAATCAACAGTTACTACTGAGGGTCTGTTCCATGCTCAGCCTTGGGTTCACTACATTCACTTTGTAAAAAACAAGACCACAGGCCCCAAATGGAGTCACTTATACTAAGCCTCAGGTCACCGAACCGAGACTTAATTATAGCTTCAGCTCTCCTAGAGATGAAATCTTAAACCAGTCATTTGGGAATCTCCTGATCAGCACTGGTAGGTAATCTGCCAGAGAGACCCCTGACTTCCCCTGGAGGAAAGCAACCTTGCCATGACCAATCTGCATCTTTTTGCCTAGTATAATTTTCTTGTTCCTGCTTCGCCTGCCTATAAAAATCTTTTGTTTTATGCAGCTCCTTGGAGCTCCTTTCTTCCTGCTAGATTGGATACTGCCTGATTCATGAATTATTGAATAAAGCCAATCATTACTCAGTTGAATTTTTTTAAACATCTTTTTGTGTATTGCACAGTGATGTAACCAGTAGAAAGAAGCTCCCCTTTCAGCTGGGTGCTTTCTGGAAGCTAGTGCTAGTAGCAGAGTGGAGTTGAGGAGGGTATGAGTTGCTTTGTCCAGTGGGATGTGTGGCTTGGTCTGGACATGCTCATAACTACTGAGTAGTTTCACACATGTTCTCCTTCACAAACACACTTTTCCTTTAAAAATAGCTTTTAGTTACACATTTAATGAAGAAATACTTTCTTTAGTAAGGAAATTAATATCATATTCCCTGTGAACAGCTTATCCAGTCCCAGTTTCCTGCTCCCCTCCACTGGGTTAACCACTGTTAATAGTGTGTGTGTAGGGCCTCCCTGGTGGTGCAGTGGTTAAGCGCTGATCTGTGGAGCTGTTGGCAGCAGCGATGCGAGTTCCATGCCCAGCCGGGGAGATTCCCACATGGCGCGGCAGACCTCCCCTCCCTTGCCCGCTGCTCCCCTCAGCAGTGTATTTCAGTAGATCTGCCTGTTCTGCTCCCCACTCTGTCTTTGGTGAACCCTCTCGCCACCCCATGCCTCTGGTCTGTACCCCAGCTTGTATGCATAAATAAATCTTTTTAAAAAATAGTGTGTGTATCTACCCAACATTACCACATTAATTTTACAGTTTTTATCCTATCTATAATATATTGATAGTAAATGTAATTTCTACTATTAATTGTGTTTTTTTTTTTTAAACTCATGTTATGTCTTGAGATCATTCCTTAATGAAACCTACGATATGTCCCATTATGACTACATGCCCATGGAACTAATATTCCACCATTTAGTCATTCTACTCTGGTAAATATTTACGTTATTTCCATTTTTCTTTTTACCATGACTGAGAGTGCTGCCTCTTCGGGTCTTGGGCACATAGTTTATAGCTGCTCTTTAAAGCAGATCTTATTTGACAGCAAAGGAAACCAAGACCCAGAGAAGTGACGTAGGGAGTGAGTAATGGGTCCAGGATCAGTACTGAGGTCTTTTTATTCCAAAATCATTTTGATGGGATTTTGTTCTTTCCCATTCTTCGGCTACCACACTTTATCCCACAACTGGAACATTTGCATTTGGTGGCCTATTTTCCTCATAGTAACATCCTAGGGGCAGCCTCAAACATAGCCACTTCTTTTCTCACTTTTGATGGTAGATCAATTACTGTGTGTTCCCTGAAGGAAGGCAACATTTGGAAGGTAGACAGCTGTGTGTGAATAAAACAAGGGTAGAGGAGATTGCACAGAATGCCTGACCCGAACTATTTGCCAACCCATTATGCCAAAGCCGGCAGAGTTTTATCCATCCGTGGTTGAAATTTGAAAGCTCTGTCTGAGAAATGTCAGGATGAAGTATGCTTAAATTATTAAAGAAGGTACAAAAGAGGTTGCCGAATAACAACCTATGGAGACTGGTTTGTTTGGAGCAGAAAAGGAAGAGGTTCTAATTGACTGTCACTTTAAAATAAAAAGGGTTCCTGGGGCTTACTAATAGCTTGTATTTCAGAGAACCCTGAGATTCTTTTTGTTAAAGCCTTCTTCAATATTTTTACAGTGGATATTGAGAGTTTCTCACTTAATTAAAATCCCTCAATATGTCATCAGAGGGGCTACAGACTGGAATGGTTGGACCAGCCTTCATTCCCCAGCTGATAGTAAGTCTGCACTGTCTGGGGCCAGAGTGTCCCCCCTCAGTTACCCTAACCAATGGGGCACCCCTGTAGGCCAGTCAGAGAGGAATCCAGCTGAAGCATTTCCTGGCAGAGAGCATGGAACCCCGTGAGTTCACCATGGCCTCACGCCCCCAGTCATCCGGACACTCCCCTGGACCCAATTAGCAGATTGGAAGTAGCATCCAAGTGTGTTGCAACCACTCAGTTAAAGAGAAATAACAAAGATGAAAGAGTCAAACTGGAAAAGAACATTTTTGGATCTTGAAGGAGCAGGTTGCTTGTCACAGATATAGCAAACTGAAACAAAATAAGTTGCTATTCCTTAAACCTTTTTTCTAACTCTGCTGGCATTCATTAGCTTGGGGGAAAGCGCCCAAATTGGAAAAAAAAAAAAAAGAAATACTTATTGTCCGCATGTTCAATTTCTTATTTAATGTAACTTAAAAAAATTAATAGAAAAGGGAGGGCATCATTAATTTTAGAGTCTGCAAGAAATGAAAATGAAAAATGATCTGCTGATTAGTGATAGGCAATTTGTTCCTTGAACGTCTTCAATAATGTGTGAATGTCACATTACATAACACTTATAATGATTAAACCAGAAGATGAAATAAGATAGGATAGATCTTGTGTTCTTCCTTTGACTAGTGGACAACTCATCTCATTAATCTCTCTGGGCTCGCAGCCTCAAATTGAATAAGCAGTGTTATTGGGAGAGATTTATAGCCAGGAGACTTAGCAGCCTCACTGAGGAAATCTTACAGTACTATTTTGAGAAACCTCCAAGATAATTCTTGGGATTTGTATTCATTGTAGCCTGTCATAAAACATTGCCTGAGCCAGTAATGAGTAGTGAACCTTCTCAAAAACTTAATATGCTGACAGCAACATTGAAAATGGGCAGTTACTGGTGTCCCATCTCATGGGAAGTTATAGATTTCTTGGTTCCAGTTTAAAATTATTTTGTTAGAAATGATGACTTTAATATTATAGGAGAGTATTCTTTATTAAGACAGTGTACTGAGGAATGCCCATGAAAAACCACGAGGTTTCAGCATCCCAGGCAGATCTGTAGAGTATGGGTATGAGAAGACTTTATGGAATTTCATTTGAAAAAGTGAATGGACTGATAGCCAGAACTTCTCCTTGCATTTAAGCACTTCCTGAAGTTCTGATATTGGGTATCACAAATAACATTAAGGAGGTTGAGATCATGTGATAGAATTTTAAAAGGAAATTCCCTGGCATACCTGGAATTAAATGTGTTTTTTTTCTTTCTAAGCTATTTTGAGATATAGTTGGTAAATCAAATTATGTGTGTGTGTGTGTGTGTGTGTGTGTGTGTGTGTGTGCGCGCGCGCGCGTGTATAAAGTATATAATGTCATGAGATCTATATATCATGAAATAATAAAATCAGGGTATTAGTGTACCCATAACCTCACATAGTATTTTTATTGTGAGAACATTTAAGATTCATTTTCTTAGCAAATTTCAAGTATACAATACTGTATTAGTAACTAGAGTCACCTTATTGTGTATTAGATTCCTAGAACTTACTCATCTTATAACTGAAGATTTGTACCTTTTGACCAGTATCTCCCCATTTCACCTACCCCATGGCTCCCAGTGACCAATATTTCATTGTTTCAATGAGATCCACTTTAATTTTTTTGTATTCCTCATGTAAGTAAGAGCATACAATGTTTGTCTTTCTCTGTGTGACTTAGTTCACTTAACAATGTTCTCCAGGCATATCAATGGTGTTGCAAATGGCAGCGTATCCTTTTTGTAGTTGAATAATATTCCTTGAATGTATTTTATACATACAATCTTTATCCACTCATCCATTGATAATCCTTGAAAAAGTTTTAACTTCACAAATCATCCAATACAAGATTTCCCTCTCCAGAAAGCCTTTGTGTGACCACTACTTTTGAGTGTTCTTCTCAAATTTATCACTGACCAAGAGCTCCTCGAACTTGCATCATTGCCTATCTCTGTAGCCCCACATCTCACTTATGCTTGGGATGTGTTAAATGTCCTTGAAAAACTTTCTGATATGTGCAATGAAAGTTATGAAGTCAAAGCCCACCTCCCAGAACTTCTACTTGCTGGACATAATTCTAATTCTGCTTTAAAAAAAAAATTCAACCTTCCATGTAAGTATTTTGATGCTTAATCACTCCTCAAGTTTTCTCTGTTCCAGATTAATCACTACTTCCTTCTAGCATCTATTTCAATCATTTTAAACTTCCTGGTCAACTGAAAACTCAGGTATTTTCTTTGAAGTAATATTGAGGCAGCAATGCTGATTTTAAAAACTGAATTTGTGACCTATCCCTTTTATCATTATGAAATTAAATCATCCTGGTTTTTAACCATCTTCTACCTTATTGAGAGTTTTTAAAATGTTGATTTTTGTCAAAGTGTTATTACCACATTGTTATGTCTTTGTGGATTTGATCAACAAAATTGGCACTAGGAAACTGTTGGTACTTTGGTAGATACCACAGGGTCTTCTTTTCCTCCTCGGGTGGCATTAACCTTTCTTTCAGCTCTTTTGTGATCATTAGGCCTACACAAATTTCCACATAGTCCTAAAAGTGAAACTGTTAGAAGTGAAACCTTAGAAACTATTCAATCTGTTTATTCTCTGCTGACTTCACATGTAAGGAAACTGAATTCAAAAGAGCCCACAGCCACATGGCTTGTTAGCAGAACTAACATCAAATGAGGCCCAAGGCAGGTATGCTTCCCTCATTTTCACAGCTGCCACTATTTTTTTTAACAGATAAAATTTTAGAGCACTTTGCGCGACACAGCAAAACTAAGCTGAAGATACAGAGATTTTCCATATTCCTTTAGCCCCACACATGCACGATTTCCCTGACTTTCATCATCCCTTACCGGAATTGTGTACTTGCTACCCTTAAGGAACCTGCATTGACACATCATTATCACATAGGGTCTATAGTTTATATTAGGGTTCACTCTGTACTGTGCTTTCTGTGGACTTGGACAAATGTAAAATGACATGTTTCCACCTTTAGAGTGTCATATCGAATAGTTTGTGCTGAAAATCCTCTGTTCTTCATCCATTCATCCCTCCCTCTTACCTAACTTTGGCAGCCACTGATTGTTTTATTATCTTCATAGTTTCACCTTTTCCAAAACGTCACATAGTTGAAATCATGTACTAAGTGGCCTATTCAGAGTGGCTTCCTTCACTTAGTAATATACATTTAAGATCCTCTGTCTTTTCATGTCTTTATAGTTCATTTAAGTGCTGAGTATTTCCATTGTTTGGATGCACTGCAGTCTATTTAACCATTCACCTGCTGAAGGATATCTTGGTTCTTCCAAGCTTGGACAATTATGACCAAAGTTGCTATAACCACCCATACGCAGGTTTTGTGAGGACCTAAGTGTTCAAATTTCTTAGGTTAATACAAGGAGTATGATTGCTGGATCATGGTGAGAGTGTGTTTAGTTTTAATCAAACTGTTAGACCATCTTCTGTAGCTGCATTTTTATTCTCAAGTTCACTACAAGAAACATGAAACCTCTTTTTGAAATCCCAACATACTGTGGAAGGTTTCCTACTCTTTTATGTGAAAGCCATATACTAATGTCAATTTAAAGGTGAAGCAAAGTGGTGGTCTTTCTCTCTTCTAAGAGGTAAGACAATCTAAGGTACAATTCTATTTGTACACAAAAATTTTAAACATATGACGTTGTTGCTCAACAATTGATATGTGATAGATAGGTAGAAGTTAAGTCTGCATGTGTGTTTTGCTATAGGTAGATGTGAATTTACTTTATACCATAAATAAAGTGTAAGAGAAACAGCATCATTTACTGGTAATGAATATTTTTCTTTTATTTTGAATATTTATTTTACTTTTGCATACAAGCTTGGGTTGCAGGCCAGAGGTGTGTGTGTGGGGAGAGAGGATTCATTCACCAGAGACAGAGTGCAGAACAGGCAGATTGACTGAAATACACTGCTGAGGGAAGCAGCGGGGGAGACAGGAGAGATGTGCTGTGCCATGAGGGAAGCTTCCTGGCCAGGGATCTAACTCACGCTGCAGTGGCTGTGGATAGCTTCATAGTGCTGTGTCTTAACCTGTTGTGCCACCGGGAAAGCCCCTGGTAATGAACACTTTTCTCATGAAGGCAAACTTTTGCACAATCATTGCACATTTATACACAGTCTTTTGAAGGACATATAGCCTTGCTTTGTGTTCACTCTCTATTCTTGATAAGGAACTGTATATTTGTTCAAAGAAAAAAATAGTTCTTTGTATCTTGCTGATTGAGTAACTATTCTTAGCCACATTATTCCCATTATTCAATGCTTAATGCATGTAATGCAATGTCTTTGCCATTAGTCATTTTTTCAAGAGTCTTTTGTCTTAAATCTCTGAAATCCAGGATCAAAGAATATTTTTCTGTTACTTGTTTTTTTATTATTGGTTAGAAAAGAACTGATCCATCAACTTTTAGATTCAAAAATCACTGGAAAATATTTCCCTTAGAATCTTCTTAGTATTTAACTTTAGTATGAGACTTTAAAAAAAAGAAGAACCAAAACCTTTAAAATCTGTTGTTTCATCAGAATTGTTTGTAGGGAAAATGTAAACCTCAACATTGTTTAACTGCAGTACAACAGAGGACTATCATATTGCACTTCTAATCAAAAAATAAATTGAACATAGTGGTAGTCTTATGGATAGAGAGAATTAGATTTGATTAGATTAGCTTTAACCTGCCCAGAATAAAACTGTCTGCCTTTCCTGTTATTTGTCAGTGTTTATAGCAGGTTTCGTCTACAGTGCTTTCACTATTATTTCCAGGCGGTAAAAAGCAGTCAAGCAGAAAAGACACTCATAAATGTCAGAAAAGAGTAAAGTTTTTTTTTCATTTTTTTTTTTTTTTGCATTTCAAGGGCTTTGAAGGTCAAATTCAAACCACTTAAGGGAAGCAGAGTTGTAGGTATGTGGTAGCATGTTAGCTAATCTGTTTAGGCATATAATTTATGTGAAGTTAATATACCTTATTACTCAAGAAAGTAAAATATTCTGGGAGGAGTCTGTTTATTTTATAAGTTTTGTGCACATTAGAAGGTAAAATAAGTCAAATACCCATACTTTGTGACAAGGAAAGGAAGATGTTCAACTTGTTAAAAACTGAACTGTTTATGGAGTACTGTGATTTTTTTTTTTCTGTTGTACCTCCTGTTACAAAGGTTCTTTCTGGCAGCTGCCCAATCTGTGCTATGAAGAAGAAGCACTCTGTTAAGAATTTTTGCAAACCAGTGTGAGATGAGATTTTTTTACTCTGGAAGCCTTTATTGAGATGTTTTCTTTTTCTCTTTCTTTACGAGACTTTATTTTTTCCCCACCAGGGAGCCTGAGCAATTATAGTTTAAAGCTACTGAAAATAGATATATTCTTTGATATCAAAGAGTTTCTTGAAGATATTTCCAACTAAAGAGACCCAAAGGTTGTATTTCAGGGTGCTACTAGCATGGGCCTTTGTAGTTAAAAACTCTCAGAGTGTTCTACCAAGTATTATTCTTTGGAGATCTGGTGCTTTGGTACTGTCCCATTTGGTGAAAGGAAGGGTGTTTGATTTTGGGTGTTTCTGTGTGTGTCCCACTTCTGCTGCACTGAATCTCAACAGTTACAAATGGTTTCCTTTATGATGCAAACAGGGTGAATAGAGAGGATAGAGAGTAGGGAATGAAATGGTCATTTATTGAGTACTATGTGCCAGATACATAAGGTATGTAACACTTTTATTTCCAGAATTTTTTTCTTTGAAGTAACAATACCATTTATATCGATTTCAGGTGTAAAGCCTTATAAATCAACATTATATGTACTACATAACGTTTACCACCAAAGGTCAGGTTTTCATAGTCACTATACAATTGACCCCTTTTAACTGAGTTACCAACCCTTCTTCCTTCCCATCTGGTAACCACTGTTCTGTGCTATAGATTACTTTTTAAAATCCTCACAGTTATTCTGAGAGATAAGAGGTTACTATCCTCATTTTCCAGAGTAGGGGTTTAGAGAGGTAGTGTTTACTTATCTGGGAGCAAACCCAGGATTCTTCCATAATTCATTCTCTAGAGTAGACTCTAGAGTGGAGAATGACAGGAAAGAGAAAAAAAGCCTGGGCGACATTTTTCTCTTTCCTGTCATGGACAACACAGACAATGGGAAAAGTGTGTGCATGTGGTAGATGGAGGGAGAAAATACATTTATATGCAATAAAGAGCTTTGAGAATTAGAACTATAGTATCCTTAGGTGGTAAAATTTCAGGTATCTCTTTTCTTCCTAAGGAAATATCTTTGTGTCACCTAAGTCCTGACTTCTACTTTTCTGGGCTTCTTTTATTATCCTTCTTTTCCATTCTTCTTGTCAGTTTTCATCCTAAAAATTCCTGTTGCTTTTCATGTGTAGAAAATTCAGTTTCTCTTTGCTTTGACCCCTATTTCCAGACCATGCCTTATCTCAGACTCTCAAAATGTCCATGACAGCTTTTTGTTAAACAATGAACCAAGAACATAGATTCAACAAATATTTGTTGAGCAACACCTGTATACTAGGTACTATAATAGGATAATATAGTAGCAACAAAAACAGACACATTCCCTGTCCTTGTAGAATTTCAACCCTAGTAAGAAAGGTACTGATTTATTTTATAATGAACACATGCTAGCTTTTCTCCTTCCTCTTTTCTGCCACCATCAACTTTCTCATTTTTGAAGAACAGATTGAACTTAGACCTGTATCAGCATGGTGTAGGCACTCCATAATTGTGTTGATTTGTTAAAAGCAACAACTGTCTTTAGCCCTTATTTTTCTTGTTATAAAAGTAGTATTTTAAAATAAATGGCTTCTGAGGAATACCATCTGGTAGAGTTGACCATCAGTATCAGCCAGCATTTATATGGATCTTCAGTGTTTATGAAAGAAGGACTTTTTATAGGCTTTCAAGTTCAACCTCATAAAACTGTGAGGAAGGGGGCTCTTAGTTCAGAAGTCTGTAGATAGGAATTAATTTCTCCCATGAGGAGCTGGAATTTGAATATAGTCTCACTATGTCCATACCATCTTTTATTTTGATGACATTGACTCTTAAAAATGATTAAGACAAAACATCCAGATACACAATAATGTTCACTGCCTCTTACGAGAACCAATTTCTCACCAGAAAAGCACCGGTGAAAATTATAATGATCATCACTGATTAATTCACTAACATTTTTTGAGCACCTAATATGTGCCAAAGAATGACTTTTTAAGACAAGGAGTACAGATATGGTCTTTATTCAAGGTACTGCTATTTATTGCAGTAGCAGACATATCATTAAGTAAATAAAAAGCCTGAGAAAAGATTTCCTTAAGGTGTAGTGGAAAGATCAAAGACTTTTTAGACAATTCTGGTGTGGATCTTGATGCCACTACTTATTAACTGCTATCCTGGGAAAATCTTTTATCCTCTTTGACCAACAGTTTCATTAATTGTACAATGGGGAATAAGTGTATTTGTATACATTACACATGTATATATTAGAGACAATGTGTGTAAAAAGTACAGTGCAATTCCCTACTATGCTAGGTGCTCAATTAATGGTGTTAACATTATGTGACAAAATGAGTACATATTATTTATTTATACATATATAATGTGTACTATCTGCTATCTGTTTATCTGCCATCAGTCCATCTTTTATCTCTTAATCTAGTTACCTAGATATAGACTGCCCAAGAATCTCAGGACTAATTTTCTGATGAGACAGAAACATTGAGAACTATTGAGGAGAGAGAAAAGATTTTTAGATTCTGAAGGCAGATTTTTTTCCCTGAACTGAAATTTTGGATAGAAAGAACACTACCAATATATGAGACATCAAAATGCATGGCATTTTCCCAGAACCATTAGACACTTACTATAGCTGAATTAAGAGTTGGGGAGGCTGAGAGATACTGTACAAATAGCAGAGGTCAGAGCATAAAGGTATTTTTATATCATGCTAAGCCACTTAGAATTTGTCTTACCATACAAACAACTTCATCTCATCTGAAAAGAAATGACAAGTTGGGAATGAAAGTGGTTAAAACATCTCTTGGCTTGTGGAGTTCTTGATTAGATGGGAAAAAAGGAAATCTATTAAAAATTTGTCTGAAAAACCAAGACATGATATATATTAAACAAGAATCCTTGTGATTGATGTAAAATGGACAGGTGCTATTTCTAGTGAAATATACCATTAGGAAGCATCTCAAACCACATACTGGACAGAGCATGCAGTGCTGAAATGTTGCAGGCCAAAGCACCCTGGGGCAAATTATGTCCATACATGGCAAGTTCTAAAGCAGCAAGGACTGGGCTCAAAGAGCCAGAACCCCAAATGGAACACTTAGACTTTCCCCCTGAAAGTCAGCATAAATATTTGATACGTCTTCTTTAATGCGAAGGGGCCCTCACTCTGGGAGTGGTATCTGGTATCCCTTAGCAGAACAGAATTATTTGTTTTCTTAAGCTTTTCTTTATTTCCTGGAGGTGGATTCTAAAAAGCTCCTAAAGTATTTTGATTTTGAATTCTCACAAATGTATTTTTTTCTTTCATAGTAACTCAATATAAAAGGCAATAAAAGTGATATATTCAGAAGTATTCAGGACCTGCTATCAGCACCACACGGGAATAAACTATCTTGCCACTTGCACATCCCACGGGAGTAAAGAATCACAATTCACATATAGGAAATATTGCATGTGTTTGCCTCCGTTTTGCTTGTATTGTCTGCTTTGCTGAAAGGCAGATTTTTTGCAGATAAAAGCTGCCCTTTCTTGCTGAACTGCTCATCTATTTTGCTCAGGAAGAAAAGGCTTTGTTAAAATCATGAGCAAAACCTCATTTGCAAAATATTGCCTAAAAATAACAAAACATAGGAAAATGTCAAAATATGCTAAGTCTGTGGGCCGTCTTCATACTTTGGAAAATTACCTAACAAACTTGGCAAATATTGTTTTTAAGTGAACATGAATTATGTGTTTTCTCCACATCATCTTATGAATTGGTGGGTGGGTGCTGGAGAATAAGTGTGGGTGTGGAGATGGCTTTGCCATTCTTGCTGAGCTGGTGCTCTGGCTTTGCCTTTAAAGATGAGCCCTGCCATTCTGGCCTCTAGAACTGTTCCCAAATTACTCATGTGTTTTCAGGCCTTGTGTAAATGAAGCCTCTGGCTTGGCTGCTTTTGCCAGTGGGAAAGCAGTGGTGAACAAGACAGACAGAGCTTCTGCTTTATAAGAGCTCACAATCTAGTGGGGAAAGATATTAAGTCAGTCACTGCAGCAGTGAACAGACATGCAGGGAAGTTTAGTGTGTCATGGGGTAAGCCTTTTAAGGGCTAATTCTGCAAAAAATAATACTCACCTGGGCTGGATTTGGGGTACCAGGGGCCAAAATTTTAGTTAAAATATTAAGATCTAGCTCAACCTTACCTCTTAGGAATTGATCCCATCAACTATTTCTAAACCTGGGGAAATGGTCTTTGTTTCTTTACAACTACTTATTGATAATTCTTCTTCCTAGAACTACCTTTGTATATATTTTTAATGGTAATGTTGGCTGAATAAATCTGAATAATCTCCAGAGAAATGTTCATCTTTATGCAGTCACATATAAGATACAGAAAGAGTTTTCTCTTATTTTAAGAAATATGCATAGAAATGAAAATTCTCAGACTCTTTGCTTTGATTTCAGATTTTCAATAAACTCAGTGGACATTTAGCATTCCAATTGTGAATGCCAGGGCTTGGTGGTTGTATTTGACCAGGTGTGTTAACCCATCAGTGTCCATATGTCGATGTGAGACTGAACCTCATCTGTTCTTTATCACTGGGTGAACAAATATGGAAGCTTCGTTTCAGACAAGGGTTAAAAAGGAAATAATCTCCCTTGCTGTAAACTTTTTCTCAGCAGGTGCAAAATAGCTGCAATCAGGTAGGCTTTGGTAAGTGGCAGCTGCTATCTGCCAAGTTGAAAGATCACAAATTCGCACCCCATTTCTATTTCAATTACATAGACACCAGGCTCAATTTGCGAGTGTCTGAAGGAAGGCATGCCTAACTCTGTGATAAGAAATGGGCTTGGACCCAGAGTGGGAACCGTGTGCAGAGCTGTGCTGCAAACCTTGGAGTGACGCCATGTCTGGCCAGATGGGTCCTGGGGTCATCATTATAGAGTTTTTACACTTGAGAGAACCAGGTAGGATCCTAAAATGTTCCATTGTACAAATGAGGAAATTGAGGCCAGGAAGGGTGATAGTCTTAATCTGTGGCCACATGAATATAGACTGATCAAGGATAGTCTCTGCCTTCAAGCTGCTGTGAGTGCTAAAGTGGTTCATATACCAAGTCAAATTACCTTTACCATTGTTCCCTGGAACATTGTATTGAAAGGAATCTGAAGTTGTGTCTTCACTCATGGGGAATAGTGCTGTGATTGATTAGCCATGTCTGTCTGAGGAGAAGGTGGTGGAATGGTGTGTTCCTTATTTACTGAATTTGGTTGAATGATGAAAGTTGGCTGATAATCAAATTATTACTGCATGATATGAGATGTGCTTCCCAACAAAGCGCTCTAAAATCTTCCTGGAAGGGCAGGACCATTTCACAGAGGTGACATATGGATTTGGTTTTGAGAAATGAATTGCAATTTTCCTGAGAGAAAGGAAAGATGTTCTATGAAAGAAGAATAGCTGATGCATACAACCTGATATGTAGAGAAAATAAGAAAATTAGTGGATCATAGATTGCCTGCCTGCTATTTGCTCAGCACTAAGGTCCTTTATATGTATTATTTCATTATTTACTTTTCATAATGATATGCTTTTACAGATGAAGAACAAGGACAAAGAAAAGTAAGATGCTGAATGTCATATTGCTACTAAGT
>PVIJ01021062.1:0-19384 GCA_004024925.1 Scalopus aquaticus | reverse complement strand
TCTTTCTGTCTGTTTTTGTTCCAGTACCATGCTGTCTTAATTATTATGGCTCTGTAGTATAATTTGAAATCAGGGAGTGAAATTCCTCCATTTTCTTTCTTTTTAGTTAGGAGGGCTTTAGCTATGCGAGGTTTTTTGTGGTTCCATATGAATTTCATCAGTAGTCGATCTATTTCTTTGAAGAATGTCGTTGAGATTTCTATTGGGATAGCATTAAATCTGTAAATTGCTTTTGGTAGGATTGCCATTTTGATAATGTTAATCCTTCCAATCCATGAACGAGGGATGCCTTTCCATCTTCTTGTGTCTTCTATTTCTTTCAACAGAGTTTTGTAGTTTTCTTTGTATAAGTCCTTTATGTCTTTTGTTAGATTTATTCCCAGATATTTTATTTTTTTGGTTTCGATTTTGAAGGGGATGGATTTCTTAATTTCTTCTTCTTCAGATTGGGTGTTTGCATAGAGGAATGCTACTGACTTTTGTGCGTTGATTTTGTAACCTGCTACTTTACTGAACTGATCTATTATTTTGAGTAGTTTTCCTATGGAGTTTTTAGGGTTTTGTATATATATTATCATATTCTGACGACTCTTTTGGAAAGAGTGCTATGATCACTTCACATTCTCCCGTGTGCATTGCAAGGTTGGGAAGCAAAAGGTGGGAGCAAAACAATTTAACCAGTAGGGAGTCATTAATAAATTTAATCAGGTTTTGTGTCACAGTAAATGTAGTATACAGGAATACAAATATAATAGTAATGGCAGGATAGAGTGAAAAGGTAAAATGTTGCAAGTAGGAACAGGGAAAGACACTCTGGCTTTAGGAATATGCTTGTAATATTAGAGGACGGAGTACAAAAGACAGGGTTAAAGTAGATGCCCTGTTTAGAGAAATATTGAACTTAATCAATGATAGGTCAAGAGAGAAAAGATATACAGAAAATACCTTAAGGCATTTTAGAGAATTTAAAGGGAATGTAAGGCCATTCAGCTTAGAGATATGAATTCATTTTACATATCATCTCTGAAATGTGTCTATTGTCATTTCCATTATCACCATCATTTAAATTCTCATAAATGTGTATTATATGTAGGTGTGAATTCATTAACAGGGAAACCCCAAAATAATCATGGGCTAAGTATGATAGAAATTAAGTTCTCTGTTGTGTAACACTCCAAATATATGCTGTCCGTAGCAAGTATGGTGTTAGAGACCCTGGATTCTCTTATCATGTGCTCCACCTCCTCAATGCATTACTTCTTCCAAGGTGATCCAAGGTGTCTTCTTTACCTACATCCCTTATATTTGCATTGTTAGTAGCCAAAAGAAAGAAAGGGAGAGCATACCACTTCTCTTTAGTGGAAACTTAAGATGCACATATCATTTCTATTCATTTCCTGGGCCAGAATTTAGTGATATGGTCATCATCACTAGCTCTGAGATTCAAAATGAGAACTAAATAAACCATAGATTTCCAGAATTTTCATGGTAGACTTCCAAACAACTCACAGGTCAAACAATAAGTTATAGTAGAAATTATAATATATGTAGAACTTAATGATAATAAAGTATATTAAAATGCATGTAGTATTTATGGGGAAACATAAAGCTTTAAATGCTTATATTAGAAAAGAGATAAAAATTAATGAGCTTATTAACCAACATGAGAAATTAAAAGGATAGCATAGTAAACCATTAAAAAGAGAAAAAAGAAAAATAGAGAAAAGTATAGAAATTAATGAAATCGAAAGCAAAGATGCAGTAGTCAGGGCCAATAAATTTAGTTGTTTGAAAAGAAAATTTAAAAAGACCAATGTCCACCATAACAATAATGATATAAAGATGAAAATTAACAATGTTATGAATGGGGGAGAAAAAGGCCATAGCTATGTCAGAAAATTTAACTACATATGAAGTATTGTGAACAATTTTGCAATTATACTTTTGAAATTTTAGAGAAATAGCTAAATTCCTAGAAAGATAATTTGCCAGAACCAGGAAGAAAATACCATGAATAATATCACAACTAAATTTAAAGAATAGTAAGCTTAATCAGAAATTTTAATCATTAATTTTCTTCAGAAAGGCCCACCAAATCCAAATGATTTGATTGATAAATTCTACCAAGTCTAAGAACAGATAATTTCAGTTTTATAAAGATCCTTCCAGAAACTAGTAAAAGAGGAAACTTGCCCACTACATTGTATCAGTTGACATAACCTTTGAGCCAAACCCAGACATGGAAAGTATAAATAAGGGAAATTAAGATACTTCTCTCTCATTAGCATAGATGCAAAGGTATTATAAATAAAACACTAGCAAAATAAATCCAACAATCTATAAAAAGTATAATTCCTCATGAACAAGTTGAGTTTATTCCAGGAATTCAAGTTTGTTTAACAATAGAAAATCAATCAATATAATTCACCATAGTGATTTGTAAAGGTGAAGTAAATTGAAAAAGAACATATCAATAGGTGAATTGGAAGCATTTATTCCTTTACTATGTATCATTGTTATCATAATAAATCTTTTAGCTAATTAAGAATAGAATTTTCTTGATCTGATGAAAGTCCTGTGAAAACTATGACAATCTTGACCTTCCTGTTTTGAAAGTCCTTTTTTAAAACCAGGAACAAGCAAAAGATGCCTCATTCTATTACTTCTGTCAACACTGAGCAGGAATCTTGGCAGTAGACTAAGTAATGAAACTAGCATTATTTGCACATAATGTCTAGATTAAAAGTTCAATGAATTTATAGTTTAATTATGAAAAATAGACTTGAGTACATTTATTTAATAGGCCATCGTATGATAGTCAATTTTACTTCTGACTCTAGAACAACCACTGAGAAATTGTTCACTAAAAGTATATTATACAAAAGTTTCCAAACACATAGGAAAAACTAATAAAAATTGCAAGTTCTTTACAGAGAAAATTCTCTGGAATAGCTAAGACACTTCTGAAGAATAGGATGGCGGGGAGGTGCAGGAGGGAGGCGTTTTCCTGTCGTATGTAATGCCTTATTAAAGCTTTAGAAATGAAGATAGTGAAGTCTTGGCACAGAGATGTAAGAACAGGTGAATATAATCAAATAGAAAACCTAAAAACAGAAACTTAAGAAATTCAATGCCTGCCACACTAGCTACAGATGCAAAAACACATGAAAGCCTAAAGGTGAATGGCAAAGTATGGTTTAATATCTTTATGACCTCACCACTCAGGAGGTGGGAGGCTAGGAAGGAAGGTGCTGAAAACGTAGATCATACAGGGAAGGACTGATGTGACCACATTAAAATAAAGAACTTTTGTAAATCAAAAGACATCAAAAGAGTAAAAAGAAAAGCCACACTTGGTATTTGTAGCAGAAGAGGTAACTGACTAGCAATCTGTATACAAATCAGTTTGTAGCCAACTCTTATTGCAACAAGCAATTAGAAAGAAAAAGATAAACTTCCCACATTTTAAAAACAAAAGAAAGAAAAAGAATAGGAGACATGACCAAGCATTTCATTGGAAGAAGAAACAGCATGTGAGAACACAGTCAGTTTCAGTAGCAACCAGGGAAAGGTTCATTCAAACCGCAGAGAATTGTCATTTTCTTTAAACTCTGTATATATTCTATATACTCTTTTATATCTGTGACACAGTTCACCAAGAAACAAGGTAAAGGGAATTGAAACATGTTAGAACTTTTTTAAAATTTTACTACAAAATGATTAATGCTCTCCCTGACAGTATGTTCAAAGATAGTTGGGGTGTTAGAGTCTAGTCTTCACACTGGAGGAGCATACCCCCAGGAATATGCAAAAATCTCCCAAGGGGTATTGAGGCACAAGTGGTTTTAATTGACTGCCTAGGCATCTTAACTTTCATAATGGACCTTCTCCCACATCACAAAAAGAAAGGCCTCCTCTCTCTCGTCTAGACTCCTGTGATGACCAATTTCCCCCAGGTTCTTCTGGGTGCCAAAGGGATAATTTAAGATTTTAGTGTCTTCATGTCCTCTTTTAATATAGTCATAGGCAAAGCTTTTGCCCTTCTTAGTCACGTATATATATATTTTTTTTATTAGAACAGAGTTGTATTAGATGTATGGGGTATTAGTCTTGGGTAAAGCTGAAATTGACACATATTGTTGATTGTTGTTGAGGGGGAAATAGAGACAATTTTACTTAATATCCTCACTTCTTCCACTTCCCTGCTATAATCAGAGAATGAATAACTCAAGAAAACAAAACTAAGGAGGTTTGGAAAGAGATGATTGAAAACAGTCCTGTCACATTTCATAGTCACAAATTCTGGCCTCGGCCCATGCCTTCCCTATCTGTTTATCTGTCTTAGAATTATAATTCAAAAATGAGACATTTGTCACGGGAGCACATTAACACATTCCATAGAATTGAACAATGAAGTCAAACTTTTTTTCTGCCAGAAAGTAAGTTTAATTTGATTGATTGATTTGACCGTGAGGACTAGCTTTGCCAATCTGCAGCTCTATGCTTTTGATGCAGATATATTTAATGCTAAGATAAAATAAATGTACCAAAAATATACAGATAGTGTTTTATTAAATTAATAAGATTTTTATTTTTCTCAATCTTTTTTTGTATATGTTGCAGTCAATGAAAGACCTCCAACTGAATGAACAGTTGTAGTCCTTTGACAGCTATAGTAAATAAAGTTTTTTGGTATACCTTCCCGAAACAGAAAGTAAATGACTTTAGTAACTGCATTACGATGCTTTCCCAAGTCAAGTGGTTTCTAATTCTTTGCTTTCAGCAAAATTGAGCTGATAGATCATTGCAATTATTTTTTGATGACTGATCACTATGTAATATGTGCCATAAAACTAGGGAGGCATTCAAGAAAATGAGTGGCATTGTAGTAACAGAGCTTCTTTTTTTCTCATGTACTTTCTTACATGAACAACATTTTTCAGTGATTAAATCTATAGAAACAAAAAAATAGCATTAGAAATGAAATGAAACCTTTATTCAAACAAAAATTAGCACTTACTCATGAGTGCATGTGCTAATTGAGTGCAAAGGAAGAGGAAGCTATAGTCAACCCATGAAAATAGATACTTTTGGAAGCTTTGGGTTTTTTTTTTTTATATTTCACATTTAATAATTTTTCTCAATATTCGTTACCTAATGTTAGCTTTAATAATAAAAGCACAAAATGTATAATGTAGAGCATTATGGTTTCAGGAAGTTTTCAAACTCTTTTTTAAGTGTGTGTGTGTGTGTGTTTTATATATATGCATATATATATTTACACACACATTTTTCTTACAGAAGAGGATGAAATATCAAAAAATATGACTTACAAATATAAATGTATTTTATATTAGAATAAAAATCTGTGAAAGAAAAGATTGTAACTAAGGTCAAAGAAAATGGAACACTATAAAATTTCTGTCTCTTAAAGAAAATCCTATTTATTTTCTAAGTGGACAAAACGTGGTGACAAATTGCTGGTCTATTTAAAGTTCACTGGATATGTTTATAAATAATATGAGTTTTATTTAAAAATATCAATACCTGTAATATTCCATAAATTTCATTCTTTGCAACTACCTAAACTCATCATGAAAACATTCAGACAACTTAAAAATATGTGGGGGGCAGAGGGTGGAACAAGGGGACTACATAATTTAAAAAATTATTTAGAGAGTCTCTGATCAATTTTGAAAACCATTGATATAGAACAAATGCATAATTGTGTAGTTGCAATTGTCAGTGATTACTCAACTTCTGAAATCAAAATTGCTTAAAACAACCTAATTGCTTATTTTCCGTATATACTTACAGAGATAATATGACTTACAAGAGAAATCCTAACTAACCCTTTAGAGGCAAACATACAGTCAAAAAAATAGAAAACACTGGAAAACTCTTAGAAAACTGGTAGAGGCTTAACACTTCTCTAAACTCATTTAGCTAACAGTAGGAGTTACAGATTTGACCTAGGCACATGGCTGAACTTCAAGATCTTGGTGTCCAAGGATACCCCAAATGCCTCTACAGAAATTGCTACTTAAGTGGTGCTATTGCTCTTGCCCTACCTGTCTGTAGTTTGAATTGATAATTGCTATTGCAGGTTTTTCTGTTTTTTCCTTTCCACCCTGGATCAAGAACTAGTTGTGCTTTGTTCTACTGGGCATGCAACCCACTCTGCAGGTACATAGGCTGTTGAAGAAGGACCTTATTCTTCAGACGTGAAATTCTGCTCTAAGCTTTAGGAGTATATGGACCCAGTAGAGTTAATGTACTTCTGAAGTGTCCCGGTTAAGCTCAGGAAATAAGTAACTTGAGTATGTAAATCTGGCCCAAATAACTGTTAATTATTTGCAATGCCTCTTCTAAGTATTTGTAAGAATCTTGAAACTCAGCAAAACTTGCCTTTATCTCTTTAGAAAACCAGAACTTGTTGTTTCAAAACCAAAAATCAAACTTGCTTCATTTTTGGTTTTGCCAAGACTATGAGGCTCTCATTGAAGTTGCCTGAAAGGTTCCGTCAAATTGGCTTTACACCAAATAAAACGCAGTGTGCTCTGTACGATTTTGACCCAGAATCAGGTGAATCTCAGCAGTTTTGGCTGAGCTACATTGTAAAATTTTGGATTTGTTCAAACTTGACACTTCCTGGGAACCCATTCAAACTGAAACCGGAAAAAGGTTTTGCACAAACCCTGTCCTAGCCCGTTCTGCCAAGTTTCCCACTGCTCTAATGTTAGTCTACCTTCTGTATATTCGCATCGAGGGCAAACGGAAATATCCTCATGAATCTCTCATGAGGGATCTTGGTTGAAACAATCTAGACATTCTCCTTTCTCCATCTTGTCCCCAAATACAGAGCCTGTATTCTTGTTGGTATTAAAATATGTATGTTTTCCAGTAATGGGGTCATCCTCAAGGGTTAAATGTCTAAAATATGACTGTGCTATGGTCCAATGAAGGAAGTGCTGCTGAAACAAGTGAACTATTTGTGCAGAGCTACACAACCTTGTGGCAAAAGGTGATGACCAATTTAAAAATGTAAGACTTCCTGTAGCCTACAAAAATGAGCCTGTCAAATTTTTCATAAACCCAGTGACATAGGGAAAGTGTCATTCAGATATTACAAAAAAATGCAGTTCCCCAGCAGGTGCACTGAGCATTATTGAAGTGTTCAGTGTTTGGAGGTCAGACCAACAGCTTTATATTTGTTGCTGATTAAGTAGTCAGACTGTCTTGTGTAACTGCCTGGCCTGATAAGGTGTCTTACAGTCAAAGCTCTTGCTTTATGTTGTGAAGATAATATGAGTGTGTGTTTGTTATAAGACACAATGGAAGTATCTTTCTGGAAAATATAATGCATATAAAACATGCTTTCTCTTCCCTTTAAAAGAGTATATCCGGGTAATCTCAGAATAATGGTGTATTAAGTTTTTTTTTTAAAAGAACTTTATAGCTTAACTAGAAAACAAAATATTGGTCATATCCATGATATAGGTGGGACTAGTTTGTTTTTTTTTTTAATACCCATTTTTGAAGTAGCCTTTAAATAAAAAACTGAGTTGGAGAATTTTCATCCTGTGTATCTAATTTGAACTAATTGCTTGTAAGTTTCAGATGAAAATTAGTATATGCCTAGTTTAACGTGATGGAAAGTGACATAGTAAAGGTAATACTGGATTAGGAATCAGACAAACTAGGTTCTGGTTACATCTCCCACTGCCAGGTACATGACCCTGGGCATGTTTAATCTCTCTACATTTCAGTTTTCTGATTTTTAAAAAAATGTTTGGACTGGATGGTGATATTTAAAAGATCTGTTTTTTAAAGTAGTAGGCTCTAGTCTAGGAAGAATTAAAAATCCGGTCTTCACAACATTTCCAGCCTGCCTGTAGTTACTCTAAATGATTTGCCCTCATTTGGAAATTTACCACTGCCTAACAAATAACTTTTAGTCCCTACCATATCTCAACAGCATCCGAAAGTAGATTAAGTTCCTGCTGCCTTAGATCTCCCATTTTAGATAATGTCTTAGAGATCTTTGTCAAAACCCATTACCTTAGCCGGGAAGCAGGAGGACTTTTTGAATTGCCGTGTGCGGCAACACCAGGGCTGCAATTCAAGTGTCCTGACTATAGACAGTGTTCTTTCCATTCCACATACAATCTTTGTGACTGGTGAGAGGAGTGAGGCACTAAGAACCCTTTACGTCTTTAAGCTCTTTTGTGTCTAGTTTATCATAAAAAATGAAGAGGAAGAACACTGACAACCGGATCCTAAGGTATCATAAGCAGGGCAGGAAGTAGATTCATATATAGTATACTAATGTTCTTAGACCATATTTAGAACTGTCAGAATATGACCTCAACTTACTGGTGAAGGAGTTTCATAAAACAACTTTGATCTAGTTTACTTCCTTTTGAATGTTGGGAAGAGTTGGTGTCCTCCTAAGCTCCACTGTTCTATCCTGAGCTTGTTCAGTGACAGTAAATGCCTGAGTTGATTTTTTTTTTTTATTTTGTGCATTTGTATACCAGCTCTAATTCCACTTACTCAAGTTTTTATAAAGTTTGTTTGGGGCTTTTAATAAACTTTGATCTCAGATTAAAGGCTGGGGAGAGTATAAATTGATACTATTAGCACTATTAATATAAATATCCAAAGTGGTCTTATGTTAATTATTTGACACTAGTGAACAATTTCAACTTATCATTGCCTCCAGTTACATTATATTTGAACATCAAGCAATAAAAGGCCAAACCATCAAAATACTCCTTCTCTCGTTATTCTCTCTAGGCTCTGTTCTTAATTATTTTCGCATAGCTGGTGACCCATAAATTATTTTCTGGAATTTCTTCAATGTTTTTACTCTACAAGCATCTCACTCAACCTTTATCCAGAGCAGACATCAATGGGACACATCCTTGACTTGTTTGTTTCATTGTAATCAGACAATAACTGAGAGTCTAAAACTCATTTAGTATAGATTCACTGACTTCAAATACTTGGATTCTATGAATTATTCACAGAACTTCCCATTTTACCTATCATCCCTAACTCAGAACTTGTTTTGCTCTGTAATACCCCAAGACTCCTGATTAGACATTAGTTTTTCACCAAAGACAAGTGTGTTCTCAGATGTGTAGAAGCTGAGTGAGAGGGGAAGGTGAAGACCAGGTGATTTCCAAATTTCTTGGAATGATTAGTATTTGGTGAATGGGGAGTTAGGAGTTAGAATAACTAGTTGTGAGCCGTAGCTCTTTCAGGTAGCCAATTGACTTATCTCATTTCTGTTACCTATGAAATTGATTTAATAAATGTCCTACTTATCTCACATATTTCTTTGTTCTTTTTCTTTTGTTTTGCTGAAAAGTTCAAATCAGATAATGGATGAGAAAGTTCTTTAATTTGTAAAAATATTCTTCCCCTATATGGGTATTACCCTCACCAGTGACCAGTGTGCAGACTGGAAAAGTTTGAACTTGTTAATCAGGACATTTATATTCTAACCCTACCTTTGTCACACTGGTTATGAGTCTTGTACTCCATGGTGTATTAATTATATCACAAAATTCAATGCAATTGCTTCAAAATTTAGGCCCTGATAAGTTGGGTTTATAGTTCTTATTTAATAAGCCTAATAATATTAGTTCAACACACTTCCCCCCCCCAGATTCAGTTGACCTGGTGTAGGACCCAGGATTTTTTAAGCACCCCAGATGATCCTACTGTGCAAATACAGCTGAGACTTGCTGATTTGGGTCCTTTAAGAATGTGCCTCCCCCAGACCTAGTGTTGCTCTGCCTTAACCTCTATTGGATTTAGTTCTGTTCATTTCCACTGACTTTATTTCACGTGTTTTATACAGAAATGACCACGTGTTTCTTCTTTCTACTCTACCAAAACAGCAGTTGTAAGATTCTATCTCAAATATTTTTTTTCAATTTTCCAGAAATCTAGGTCGCATAATTTTAGCATCTTACTAAAATTTAAGTTTATCGGGCATAATTTTGAGGACAAATTTACCCAGTCATTAGTTCACCAAAAGACTAATTTCCTGATTTTAACATTATCAATTTTTAAAAACAATGTCTTTGGAAACTATACTAAGTGAATAAACAAATAATAGCTTGATTTATCAGTATATTTGGCAAATTGGCTATTCAGTCAATTTGCTTTTGGCACATTGACTAAGATTATGTAAATGACCTGTTTCGTTTGTCCCTATATTTCTCATTTCTCTTCTCTCCGCTTTTGTGGTAATCCCCTCTGTAACATCATCCTTCCCTCATTTTTCCATTTGATAACCAACTACTGCACATAAAGGACTGCAGGCAGTGAGGCAAAGATACTTCATGAAGTCCTCTCGCAACTACTACAGACCCCTATGACAGACGTGGTTTGGGAAGGCTCACGTGGAGGAGAAATTTGGCATTAAGAGGATGAAAGGATTCTGAGAAGTGATGGTAAAAGTTAGAAAGCCTTCCAACAGCGGTTTAATCCTCGTATACTGGCAGGGTTAATTGGCCGGCTCTTGGCTTTTTAATCTTCTGGTGACCACTGACTTTTTAAAGTTTTATCTTTTCCGAACCTCTTCCAATGAACAAAGAGAAATTTTCATTATTTTGAAATGTCAAAGAAAGCTGATTCGCAGATGGTCTAAGGGTTAAGTCTCAGCGCTGACATAGCGATGGCCTGAGTTTGATCCCCAGCCGGGCAGCTTCCCACATGGCACAGCAGACCTCTCGTGCCTCGCCTGCTGCTCCCCCCAGCAATGTATTCCAGTAGATCTGCCTATTTTGCTCCCCACTCTGTCTCTGGCGAATCCTATCGTGCTCCATCCCACACATATATACCTCTGGCCTATACCCAGTTCTTATATGCATAAATAAATAAATAATTTTTAAAAAGTAACTGTAAAACTGTAAAAGAAAAATACTACTTTTTTTGCAAGAACTGAAAGGTAACAGAGAACTTTCATAGAATAGCATATTTGGCTTTCATCAGTAAAATTATTCTTTACTGTTTATGACTGTGGGTGTTTGGGTGGGTGGGAGGTATAAACCTATTCCCCTAAATCATATACAGTGTTGTAAACCAGTGTTACCACAATCAAAGAAAAGAAGTAAGAAATTTCTACATTATTATTGAACACAGATTGTGAAATCAGAATTTTTCATCTTCTTCCATAATGACAAAGAGAAAGGAACCAACATGGGAAGATATTTCATAGTTACATGCATAAGAAGATTGAATATAAAGAGATAGACAATAAATAGCACTCTACACACTGATAATGATGTCAAATTTGATTGTATTAGCAAAAAGGCAGATTACAAGTCTGCTAATAAGTAATATCCTACATGATTTTTTAAATCTCAACAATCAGTGAATGAGCAATATGTTTCTAAGGTCAAAAAGGAAGCAGATTGGGGCCTCCCTGGTGGCACAGCGGTTGAGCGCTGCGCTGTGGAGCTATCAGCAGTGCGCGATGCGAGTTCGACGCCCAGATGGGGAGAATCCACATGGTGCGGCAGACCTCTCCTGCCTCTCCCGCTGCTCCCCTCAGCAGTGTATTTCTGATCTGCCTGTCCTGCTTCCCACTCTGTCTCTGGTGAACCCTCTCGCCACCCCACGCCTCTGGCCTGTACCCCAGCTTGTATGTATAAATAAATAAATCTTTAAAAAAAAAAAAAAGGAAGCAGATTACTCTCATTCAGTTATTTAACAGGGAGGACTTCATGTAGTATTTTACAAGAAACTGAACCGGTCCGTTTTGCTAAAGTATGTAACAGAACTCTTCCATCTTTTATTTTGCTTGTGTACCTTATATGATTCATGAATAAACAAATTTTGAAAAAAAGCTGATATATACAAAAATGATTGGAGCAATGAGATGATACAGAAAGGAAAATTTCCATTGGATTGACTTCAAATTGATGCTTATACATCTAAGAAATGAAAAAAGTGCAGAATGTAGTAAAGATGGCCATATCAAATATAAAAGATATTCAGAACTGTAACATTTTTAAAAGTACTGTATTTTGAAAATATAAGTGCAAGAATATCCATATATTTCTCTATTGCCCACATAATTTATTTTCACTTAGGAATCCAAAGAATATGTTTGAACTAAAACTGGTCAATTTTGTGAATGAAGTCCTCTACAGTGGTGATATAGTCTGGTTTGCACGTAGTAGGTGGTCGGTAATTACTTGTTGGATAAAGAAAAGACCAAATCTCCTATCTAGTTTCTATATAATAAATGCTGTGAAATCAATCTAATTCCCAGAGTATTGCATATTTTCATGACATACTTCAAATGTGGTTTGATCTACTGCTGTTGTTTTTTTTTTTTTAATGTGTCTAGTAAAAGCTGCAGAACTTGTTCATTTTAGTTGAATGTGTTGAAGTGGGAGGAGGGTGTCTAAGTTCAAAATTTCAAATTGTTTTGGCAAGACCAACTCCTTTTCATGCTAACCACCATGCCACAAAGCTTCATTGTTGTCCAGTTGAATGAATGGCTTTCATTTGAGAAAAAAGGAAAAAAAAAAAAAAACCCTTTCTAGTAATTGAAGTTTCAGGAAAACAATTGGTTGTGGCAATTGTTAGATGAATTTGCTCAAGAAATAATATTGTCAGCTGTATTATGCCTGCCAGCTTTCATGGTTCATCTTTCTCAGCCAATGGCGTGAAAATTCAGAACCTGACTGACACTACTTAAAACTATACACTTTTGCTCACACACACTCCACCTGTCTTCTCTTGCCCTTCTGTTCGGTCATTCTGGACATCCCTTAGCAGTGCATCTTAAATATACAGAGAGTTCACCTTTATTATTAGTTGTTTAAGTGAGGTATCCTGCTAAAATGTATTGCTACAACTTTGCGTTATTGGTACTTTGAATTAAGAATGGCCTGGCAGTTGGGATTCCCCAGGAGATAGTTCATTTGAATTTTCGATGATTTTAAAATATTCTACATAGTCTGTGCTTCTGTCTGCTTGGCAGCAGTTGACCAGAAGAATGCTTTGTAGAAGATCCAAGAGACTGTTTCTCAGTGTTTAAAAAAGGATTAATTATGAAAGCAAAGTTTCAGTGTAGGCAGAGTTGATCCCAGTTATTTTTGAATGAGGTCTCAAAGCCACAATGATAAAAAATAAAATACCATGCTGCATTTCTATTTAGATCTGATCTGCCTGTCACCAGAAACTCATCCATATAAGGGGATTAACTGTTCACATGCTCTTTCGACATCCAAAGTGCTATGTGTGCCGTAATGGAAAATGATTAATTTGTTTTGTCATCCTCTTTGAGAACACAGGACTTCTCTTAGAAAGAAAACAACCCTTTATTTTGAGAACAGAAAAGATTAATTATATTCTCCTCACCAAGGTGCTTTTAAGTAAATTAGTTTGGACCCTACCAGAGCCAGAACAATTATATTCCTTATCAATGTGCCACATCAGGACTGTGCTAAATATGAAAGAGGTAAATGTGTCCCTTTGAGGCCTTGGGGCTTGGGCTTTCGAAGTATTCAGGGAAATTGTTCTGATTTCCTAGCGTCTGTCCTTTGCTGGGTGCGCCATTGTGACCCAGCGTAACCGAACCCTGCCGACCCATTTACAGGACACAGGTTTTCCTTCACATCAGGTTTCTTCCGTCACTTTATTTGATCCACAAAAAGATCTTATCTCATCTTCCCTTCCTATACTCCCTAGACGATTTAATTCAACTTTACTGTTCTCTCAGTTTTCTTTCAATTCTGCTTTTAATTACTCTTTAAAATTTTGAGCCCCTCAGAAATGGTTAACTTTAAAGACCAATTAGTAGTTACCAGAAGGTGAGGGGGGTATGTGGATAGATAACTTGGGTAAAAGTGTTCAATTGTACAATAAAGGATAGAATTGGACTTTTTTAGCAGTGCCCTTCATGTAGTATACAGAGATGTTG
This sequence comes from Scalopus aquaticus, assembly GCA_004024925.1. Lineage (NCBI taxonomy): Eukaryota > Metazoa > Chordata > Mammalia > Eulipotyphla > Talpidae > Scalopus > Scalopus aquaticus. The sequence goes on along the minus strand of PVIJ01021062.1, from coordinate 5,430 downwards.
ATTTTTTAGTGATGTACATATGAAACATATGTTACAATGAAATATTACTTCAATAAGCAACAAAAACAAAATACGAAAGCAAAAAAAAAAGTCATTTTTTAAATTCTACCTTTCAAAAATAACTTGTGCTGTATTTTTCTTTTCACAAATGTGTCTTTATTGGTCTTTGTATGAAGACCTTTTTCATAAAACTAGAATTTGTCCCAAGCACTCCACACTGGAAATACAGGGGGAAATATAGCCCTACCTTTAAGGAATTTGAAGTAACAAGTAAAGACAAGTAGTAAATGATTAAACACATGATAGGAGACCTGCGTGCACACATGCTGTGTGTGTATGTGTGGGTGTGTGTGAGTGTGTAAAGCACTGAGGTTTGGCACTAACTTGACTTTAGAGGAGAGATTCACAGAATAATACCTAGTATTGTCATTATCCTGTAGTTAGTGTTTATTAGTGCTTACTCTTGTCCTGGCCTGCTCTAAGTACTTTGCATACATTAGAATATTTGACCCTTGCAATAATTCTACCCTATGAGTATTATTATCATTCCTTTTTATAGATTAGGAACCTGGATCCCAGTGCAGTGGGGTCCAGGAACTTCCCTAGGGACACTGAGTCAGTAGGTGATGAAACAAGGATTTCCATTCAGGCAACCAGCTCAAGAACCCAGGCGTTCAGCTGCCCTGTTAGAGGAGGTAGTCTCCAAGCCAAGTCTTGCAGACGGAGAATCAGTGAACTAACTTAAGCAAAATGTACATCACATTCCCCATAGATGTACCTTCCTGTGCAAAGCTTGATGGCTTTGGGGTAAGAAGCAAAGATAACGAATAGCACTTGTGGTCATAGTAGCTAATTAGCAGGATTTAGATGGGGGAGAAACTATAAAAATCTTTTTTTTATTCTAAGCTGGTCATAAAGTAAAAAATATGAAAAGCAGATTCTTTGCCTGCTTTTAGAATATAAGTTCTAAAAATACAAAATGACAAATATTTGGAGTTGGTAATTTCATGGGGCAAACACCCAAGAAGACAGAAATGTCTTCTTGTTTTTCTGATGCAATCATTAGCTTTGCTTTCTGCCATACAAGAGTGAACATTTTCCCACAAGTGTTGTTGAGTAAATAATAACTCCTAGAATACCACATAAAGTTTCCTCCTTATTTTGCATTTGTTTTATGAAACCTTTTTTTCATACTTTGCCCCATCTTTTAACCTTAAAATTCAGATCCCAACCTACTATGGTAAGTAATTGAAACTATAGTGAATTTACTAGAACCAGAAGGCTGCTAGAGGTTTCTAGATTCTGCTTTCCCATTTTTCTGATTTGGAAACTGAGGCACATGTGTTCAGTGATTTTCTCAGATTTATACAACTAGTTTTGGTAACGCTGAGGAATAACTTTTTATCTCCTGATTGCCACTATTTCTTGCTGCCTGCCCTTAAGCAGAACTCTACCACAAATAAAAACATTATCTAATTAAACAATCTAACAGCATTATCGAGAACATTTTGTGTACATTTGGACATTTTTATAAATTCATAGAATGCAGTGTCTTTGCATTGTGTATTTTGAGTAAATCAAAAGTTTTTAATAGGGCACGCTTGGTCTTAGGGATGCTCAATACATTCTCTCAATAAAGTTCCCCTGGAGCTTCACCTAAATGGCATTTCAGAGTTAGATAGATTTCAGAGTTTCTGCTGCTCAGCAAGTCCCCATTCTGAGAATAAGATGCCTCACCTTTTTGCAGAAATCCCAAATTCCACAAGTTCTTATCTTACTTGGGGGTAAGGGGCTAGCAGTCTGGTCTCCAGACAATTTTCAAATGGTTCCTTTTGGGTGTAAATAACAGCATATCACTCTTCTGCCCCAAACCCTCAAAAGACTTTCTGTGTCACTCAAAATTAAGTACAGACTCTTTACTGTGGCCTGAAAGACCAAGATTGTGCCCCAGGCATCTTTAACTTGTAGTGCTCTCATCTATCTTTAGAAAAGTACCCACAGTAAACTAAACATTCAGTAAGTCAGTAAATATTTGCAGATGGAATAAATGAATGAAAGTCATTCCTTCATTGAATAAGATTCATAACATCATTCAAGAAGTAGTTGTTGAATTCCTCCTCTGGCAGGCATTGCATGGACTGCTGGGGATGAGAGCGAAGACAGACATCCCCTACTCTCAAGATGCTTACTGCCCAGTGTAGACACAACTGAATCAATCACACAAATAAATGAAACATTCGTACTCTGATAAGTATTAAAAATGAAAGGCTTGTCCTACAATAAAGAGTTTTGTGATGGACTTAGTGGAGGCAGGGGACCCTTCCTTAAGGAAGAAGTGAAAGGTAATAAAAGTTACCTACTTTATTAAGATTTGTGTGTTTCATTAGATACAAATTTTACATTAAAAATGTTCAAGTGAAGTTGCATTTTTAAAATAAGCATATATTTAAGTGTAGTTAATAATATGCATGATGAATTCTTTAGGGGAAATTATTCTAATATATGCATTTATTTTCTAATGCATCCCTAAAATAAGTTGCATGTGTGAATAGCCATAGGGGTGGCTAGATGGATTAATAATAATACGTGATAAAACAAATGTAACAAAATACTAATTTTTGAATCTAGGTGGCGGGCGTATAGTTGATCTCTGTAAATTTTTTTCAGATTTCCAGTTTGCTTGAAAATGCTCATAGTATTGGGGGGAAAAGTGTTAACCTGATAAGGAGACTGGAGGGAGCCTTCTCCACCGAGGGCACAGTATGTACAAAAGTAGTTTATATACCGTTACAGTTCTAATTAATAATTTAGATTATGTCTGTGGAAACAGTAAATATATTTTAAATATTGCATATAGTTTTAATTACGCTTGCCTGGTTTCTACTTTGTACTCTACTGACTCATTTTTATTACCTGTAATTGGAGATTGTCACTGGCTTCTTCTCTATGTGAGAGTAACCAGAATTGACAGTCCCTCAGAGAATTAGCATTTTTAAAAAAAATTCCTGCTCTTTACAAAGTACTTGACAATTTTCAATGCCCTTTCACATTACTCTCTTATTCGATAATGACAGCTAGGATGTGGGTGTGGGAAAATAAAGAACATCATTATTTATCCCCATTTTGCCAATAAAAGACTGAAACTTAGAAGGGCAGGGAAACGTGAAGTTCCCTAAAGCACAAAATACAAATAAGTGACTATTGGGGACTGCAATATCTACAGATCAAGTATGTGGATTTCCGGGTTAGCATGCCATCCACTGCTCCCCTATTCTTTATCACCTAGCTCGAAACATATAGCTGCAACCAGTAAATTCAGATACAGTTTCTTAGTAGAAATTCCTAAACTTGGTCTCTCTAGGAACCCCTTTTTTTGACTGGTTCCCCATGATTAACATGCAATCATAATTTTTGGACAGATCTTCTTAAATACCTTTCTCTTGTGAGCACATTTTATTTGCAACTTTAAGAAATAAAATGACTTGACAGAAATGAGATCTCAAGTCACTCCTGGTTAAGCATCTGTAAGGGCCTATGCACCGTTCAGCATACCGAAGACCTAAACTCATCCGCATTTGTCTTTGTTAGTTTTAGGGAATGGCGAGAAAAATCTTTAAAGAGGTAACCTCACGGGGAAGAGATATTTCCCTCTATTCTGTCTTTCAGTTCACTCTTAGTATTATTGAAAAAAGTATCCCCAGTTTAATAAGATCATAGGTGACTATAACTTATAATTTTGTTATGTCTAAAGAAAAGAAAGCAATGGAATGGCAGATTCTGTAGGTTTCATGTATTTCTTCACTTAGAAGAAGTTATTCTGAACAAGAGTAAGAAAATACCTAGAAGCTTTCTTTACTCAAATTTTCAATGAAGATAGGCTACTTAGTCTCAATTTTTTATAAATTTCTGTTTTCAAAAGGACATCTTCTACCGCTAGAGATTAGAATGGTGTTATAGGAAGACAAATATGCATTTTTTGTTGACAAAAAATATTCTCAGTTTTAGTTCAAATATAATCACTGATTTCATATTGCCCGGTTTGCTGCTGTTTTTATTTAACAAGCCTTCCATATGCTCTTCCTCCAGGACACATGTAAACACCTCTAAATGGGTGTCTGATTTTCAAACCTCTCCTAAAGTACACAATCTAGAAATAGAGGGCTCTTGTGATATTCCAAGAAATTAACCCAACCTTGAGCACAGCGGCTAAGTGAAGGATGTGCTTCAACAAAATGACTGCCAGCCTATTCTCTGCTACTGTTTCCTTTGGTTCCAGCAAGTGTCTTATATAGTCTGGATGAAAAGAGGGCCCTCTGAAGCTGATACAGCTGTGCTGGATCAAGTCACCACAAATGAAAAGGCAGACAGTCTATCCTTTTTATGATCTCACCCTTCCTCTCCTTGAAACTTGTTTACTCGGGTCCTTTTACCATCTTTCAGCCATTTGTCAAGAAAGTTTTGCAGTGAATCTCTTTCCAAATGAAATAGAATTGCATTTTTCAACCCAAATAAACTGCTTCATAACCTTGTTTATTTAACATCTGTATAGTGCCAAAAATACACACACTTGTTTTTAAAATAAAAATATAGACAGTGTCTCCTTTAATTTATTTATCGTCTAAACCTCAAAACATATGATTTCAATAGCACTATAAAAATGGTAGTTGTTATATGTTAATAAGAAAATAGGCACATGTGTATTTTTACAAAGAAAAGTATATTTACTAAGCTATACCTATGATTAAATCTATTTCTTAAGCATTCTGTATGGAACACAGGAATCTAAGAATTGCAGTGAAGTCCCTTTCTACTCCTAATTGCTGCTACTTATGCTGTCTTACTATACTATTCAGTTCCCCTGTAGTCTGAAACAAAGGAACAAATAAGGAGAAATGTACTGTGGACCAATGTAAAACTGCAACTCCATAGCGAATTGGTGAGGGGGTGGGGAGAGACAGCCTAATTTTTACCCTTTTCAGCAGATGTCTCCACCTATCTCTAAGTGCAAAAGCTCCAGGGCCTAATGGACAGGATCTCCTAGTTCCACTGTTGTTTCTGCCACTTGATCTTCCCCTTAGTCTAGAGAAAATAAATGAAAAGACTAGCTTTTGCTTCTTGATTTTTAATAAAGAGGCTAAGGTTCAGTGGGTTTATTAGAACATAATAACTCTGCCTTTATTCAACCAACATTTACTGAAGCAATTCTTATGGCTAAATTGTGTGCTATACTATGCTGCATGTTGGGGAAAAGAAAAGGGAGTGTTAGGATCATAAAACTTGTTATCTTTTTTTTTTTAATATATTTTTATTGTTTTTTATGTCTTTTACATTTTGTATTCCCCTCGGGTAGCCCACCACCAATTCACCCGTAATCCATCTCCATGATCCCTTGTATTCTTTTCTATTCCATTTTGTGCCCTTATCCTCCCC
>PVIJ01021061.1:0-19379 GCA_004024925.1 Scalopus aquaticus | reverse complement strand
TGGCTCTGGATAGTTTCATAGTGCTGAGACTTAACCTGTTGTGCCACCAGGGAGGCCCTGAGTTGTAAGTATTTTTTATAGATTCTTCATGCACAACCTTGTCAAATATATGACTGACAAATATCCTCTACCATCTGGTGAGTTGCTTTTTGCTTTCTGGAGAGTATCCTTGAAATACAAAAGTTAAATTTTAATGAAATCCAATTTATCTATTTTTTTCGTTACTTGTACTTTAGCTATAATTAAGAAACTGTGGCCTGATTTAAAAATCACTAGGGCCTCCCTGGTGGCACAACGGGTTAAGCGCACCACTATGAAGCTATCCAGAGCCACTACAGCACGAGTTCGATCCCCGGCTGGGGAAATTCCCACATGGTGCTGCAGACTTCTGCCTCGCCTGCTGCTCCCCTCAGCAGTGTACTTCAGTTGATCTGCCTGTTCGGCTCCCCACTCTGTGTCGGTGAATCCTCTCACCACCCCCACACCTCTGGCCTACACCCCAGCTTGTATGCGTGCATGAATCAATAAATTTTTTTAAAATACATAAAAATCACTAAAATCTCCATTTCCCCCATTTTTGCTGACTTTGATTTATATACATTTAATGCTGTCTTCTGTGTGTCCCCAAACATGTGCCTATAAAGTAAAAAATGATTGCAAATTGACTTTGCAGGAGGCCATGTGGACGGGCGGCTGTGGATTGGCTGGAATGATGCCTGCCTCCACTGGAACAAAGGTCCTTGAGGGCTTACAAGGTGTTGGCCCGGTAGGGGTCAGGGACTCGGCCCCACAACCCCCTTGCTTTGTGTTTCCCAGGTTAAAGGTGCTGAGGGCTCAGCTATGCTAAGATGGATGGAACAGAGACCCGACAGCGGAGACCAGAGGAGCTGGGCCTGCCTCACACTCTCAACTCAGGAAGATTCCCCACAGCCTCTGAAGATGGACTTCTGAGTATCCCTGAAGGCCAGAGGACGGCCGCCAAGCCACTGGGGCCTGAGCTCAGCCAGGAGACCGCCTTGTCCATTGCCCTTCAGGTGGCAGTGCCCTTCCTGTTTGCAGGCCTGGGGCTGTCCGGGGCTGGCGTGCTTTTGAACTATTTCCAGGTAAGAGGGAGTGGAGATGGTGGGGAGGAGACGCCGTCTCACTCGCCCTAGAGAGTCGGTGGCGATTTGTTGGGTCCAGCTTAAGGGACACAGGGCAGGTCTCTCTTGTCAAATACCATTTTTCTCTAAATGAGGCAGGGTTCTTTTAGTGACAGTGAAAGAGACAAACTTAGCCAGCTTAAGCTTAAAACACCTACTAGCTCAGATAAGCTCTCCGGGAATAGATTTCAGCCATGGCATGATCTAGGTGCTTAAATGATGTAAAGACACTGATTCTTTCTATATAGCTTAGCTCTGTTTTCAGGTAAGATTTTGTACCTGCAGGAGAGGGTTACCCTTGGCAGTCAATCCTTTGTACACATGCTATTAAAAAAAAGAGAAGCAATCCTTTGTCAATATACCCATCAATCTACAAAGCTGACCCTGATGTCAAGTGTCCACTCCTGTTCCAATCACTGTTCGCTGAATGATGCCACTCTGATCGGCCAGCTGGACTCATCTGTCATCATTCTTTGAGGGCCTCTTGATTTACACCCTAACAGAACCCCATAGAATGAGGAGCCCACAAACAGGAAATGTTGCCAATGCACCCATTCTTCTGCTATCAAAGTCGCTATCATTTCATCAACGTGATTTCAGAAGTCCTCCCTGGAAAGGCCTAGTACCCAAGAATACAGTCACTACTAGGCAGATCGTTCCCATTAGTTGGCAGCTGAACAAAGATGGTCTGGAGCGGGGCAAGCTGGGAGCATCAGGGTCTCGCTTGAGACCCTTAGGGACTCAGCAGCTAAAGGGGACTGAGCCCTGGGAATTTAGCCCTGCCCCTCTCTGGCTTGGAGCCAGTCGGGGTTGAGTCTCATTCTGCCACTTATCTGTAAGTCTGGTTGGTTTTTTTAAACCAACACTTAAACACTTAAAACATCAGGAGATTTCATATAAAAACCTGAAATTCTGTTTTCTCTTGAAAACCATCAACTCTTACACTCTCAGGTCAACAGTCCATTGTGGCCACATCAGTGGCTACATGTAACCTGTGCACATCCCTGTACTTTAAATAGTCTCTTGGTTACTTACATCCCGAGACAATGTAGGTACTATGTATATAGTTGTTATGCTGTATTTTGTCTGGAGAATAATGACAAGTATAAAAAAATCCATACATGTTCATTCCATACAAGTATCCAGAATCTGAAAACATGCTCATTCATTCAGACCCTGAAGGTCTAAGCACAGCTGATTGAATGTGGGTGGGGAGCCTCTCACTGCAGAGGGCTGACTATGGCTGTACACGCATTCGTGTCTATAAATTGCCTGTGCATACTGACATTGGTTTACAAATTGTGCGCACACATGCAATGATTTTATAAATTACATATTGAAATTGCATATAAAAAGGTACTGTATTGCTTAAGAGCCCAGACTCTGGAACTAAACTAACTGGATTTCGTCTGACCTTTGTCACTTACACAGCTTGCTCTCTGTTCCCGTTTTCCCTTCTGTAGATTAGGGGTGATGGTAGAACTGAGCCTGGAAGCTTGCTAGGAGTTCCACAGAGAGCTCATAACGGTACCTGGTGTGGGAGGCGCCAGCGAGGGCTCATTGCTGTTGTACAGTCATTGATTTTCCATGTAGTGCTGGACTGACTTTTAAGAGCTCACATATAAAGTGCAGCTCAAAAGCGTAAGAGTTAGGCAGATACCCATTCTAGCATTTCTTTCACATGCTCATGGTTGTGTACTCCTGGGCTGGGGGTCACTGCCCTAGCACCATTTGGGGGATCTCCGTGTGCAGATGGGAGGGACGGCCAAGCCCCTGCTACCCGGCCCTGGCCGCTGCCACCCGTGGCGGTTTATGATCACTTGTGTCCCAGCCTGGGACAGGGCACCCCCCGCCATGCGGGCCCCTGAGGGCCTGCAGACCCCGTGGCAGGCCGTGCTGACGTGCCAGGGTGGGGGGCCCCTGCTTTCTGCAGGAGGGTGTGATGGGCTCGCTTATGGGCTCACAGAGCTGAAGCCGCTACTGAGGGATAAGGAAGCGCCTTCCCCGCGGTAAGACTCGGGGCGACCAGGAGGCCTGTCCCCGGCGCACACATGGAGGGGGCTTGTGTGGGCCACTGGAGGCCCTGCTGCTATTGCCCAGAGGACGAAGAGCTCATTGCAATACTGGTTTCAGACGTAGCACACCTTGAGTCCTGGATGCCTTGCTGATGACGGGGGTGTCCAGAGCTGGGGCATCGTGCCTCCCTAGCAGAAAGTGGAACCTTAACCAGGAGGAAGAAATGCTGTTGAAATGATAGGGGCCCCCATGTGGCCAGGAAAGGCAGTTTCGGAACCTGTGGGGGGTGTATTCCCAGGGGTCATGAATCCAGATGAATCAGTTCCTTTGAGCAGTAGTGACACCCAGCAGTGGCTCTTCATGACCTTGTCACTTGGGTTGGAGTTCCTCAGGGATCCCGTCCTTCCTCTCAGTTCAGCTGGCTGCAGCTCTCTGGGAGGGGCACGTTTCCTGGGTGCTTTTCTCCAGAACCAGCGCTCTGAGAAGGGGACCGAGGCCTGGCCCGCTGTCCTAACATCCAAACCACTGCCACAGTGTGTGTCCCCACCCTGGCCGTGCTGGAGCTCAATGGAATGGGCGTGTGTGGGGGATACAGACTCCATCTGCTCATTCGCTTGATCTGAGGGGGCTCCCCAGATTAAGGGGGGTGCAGGGAGGGATGACCTCCTCGGGCGCTGTGGCTTCCTGGCAGGCGCTGAGGACAGTTCCCCTGCAGGCGGACTGGAAGACCCCAGTCCGGCTGTGCCCTGTGTGAAGGAGGCTTGGTACTTGCCTCCACGGGGCTGTGCTCGGGAGTGGAGCAGACCCCCAGCAGCTGGGGACGGTGGACTCTGCAGGAACAATAGGGTGAGGTGCCCCAGCTCCCTGGGGAGGGCAGACTAGTGGCAAGAGTGCCAGAGAGCACCTGCCAGGCAGGCTTGTCTGGATGGTCAGTCACTGGCAGGAAGTAAAACCGGATACTCAGGGATAAGCAGGCATTGTGCCCATCACCTTGAGAAGGAGGGTTGCTTGGCTGGGGGCCCTGGTGTGCCTGACCAGATCGGGGAGGCCCTCCTGTTTCACCAGACGTCAAGGCAACACGCCACAATGACGATTTAGGCCTTCAGCCACCAAGCTGTGGAAGACTGCTGGGTTTCTTTTCCTCGTTGCTGCCCCTCTTCTGTTTATTTGTTCACTCACTTTTCATGCAACGTGTGTGTGCGTGCGTGCGCCGTGGCCAGCGCTGCGTGGATGCTGTGGTAGACACGTCAGCCTGCCGTGCTGTTACAGCCGGCGGGAGAGAGACAGACAGCAGATGCACAAGCCAGTGTTGGGATGAAGCTGGGTGATGTGCTAGAGCAGCCTTGGAGAGGGAGGCCCGAGGAGGTCTCGAGGAGGAGGTGCAAGGTAGACAGCTGCCCCTCAGGCTGGTGGGGGAGGGCACCGTTTCTGACCTGTGGGTGGGTTGTCCGGCCAAATCAAATAGAAAATCAGGAACCACTTTTCTGGTTATTGGAAATGTTATTGGCTTGATCTCTGGGACCTTAACAAGATGGTGGTAACTCAGGCCTTTAACACATTGTTTGCGGGTAGTTTGCTACTACCAGACAACGTAAAACGTATAAATACGTTTCCTGCATACAATTTAAAATGTTTTTGTAAGCAAAACATTATTCCCATATTACTATTCCTATAAGAAAGGAGCACCACTTTCTTTAAGCCACATAGCTGGTGAGTATTAAGAATAAACAGCCCTGGCTCCAATGAGCCGTGAAAGGGGCCGAGGGACGTTTGGAAGGTGTGCTCCTGGGGAGAGAACGGCTCCCAGCGAAGAGTCAGAAATGAGAGCTGGGACTGCTGGCGACTCTGCCCGCTCCTGGAGGAAGCTCCCAGCTGTCTCACGGGGACACTTCCTGGACGAACCGAAGGGGCTGCAACAGATGAAAGGCTGTGATACTGCAGCCTGGGGGCCCAGATGTGTGTCCATCGTGGGGGCCTGGCCACAGGGCCAGGGGCCCCCAAGTGCTTCTGAGGAGGAAGTGGGCTCCAAACCTCCTCACATAGGGGGCCCCTGGGTGGGCTAGAGGCCCAGGGAGGGGCAAGGGCTTGTTGACGTTCACCCAGAAAACCACCTGCTATTTGGCCTGTGTTCTACCCACTTCCAGGGCAGCTCTGGAAATTAGCTCAGGCTCTCTCAGACCTTCCCCTGCATGACTGAACTATTTTTAAAATCACATTCTTGATTTCTTGGGTTATGACCCAATAAACTGTGATGACATATTTTGTTCTCAAGTTTCATGGGAAAGTAATTTTTTCCCCATAACATAATATCTTTTATTTACTTTTGGTCTCAGTCTGTGTTCTGATGGTCATAAAAGCAAGCAGTCACCTAGAATGTGCAGGAAATTATAAACTTCATTTACAGTCCCATCATCCGAAAGTAACTACTTTTAGCATTTTGGTGTATAGTGCTTTGAACTTTTCACTGCTTCTCTGTGCATTTTTATTTATCATTTGATCTTTTTTTAAATAATAATGAGAAACATTTTTTTTTAATTCTTAACATTTATCGTCCTTAAGCCATTAACCAAGTACATGTCACTTTTTTTTTTTTTTTAAATAACAGAACTGGGACACGGGCCAGAGGTGCAGGGAGTGGGAAGATTCAACAGAGTCAGAGTGGGGAGCAGAACAGGCAGATCTACTGAAACACACTGCTGAGGGGAGTGGCGGGCGAGACAAGAGATGTCTGCTGCGCCATGTGGGAAGCTCCCTGGCCGGGGATCGAACCCTGGCTGTAGCAGTGACAGTGCTGAGACTCAACCCCGAGGCCACCAGCGATGGCCCGAGAAACATTTTGTAATGATTTATAACTCGCTTAATGCTTTCTATATAAAATTATGCAAATTGTCCGAGGAGAATGGTTCGGGGACCACTGTGTGTGGTGAGACAGTGACCTACAGTGTTTCACGACACTCAGAGCTCAGAGGAGTCTCAGGAGGTGCCGGAGCCAGAAGTGGGTCATCCCTTGCCAGACCTCTGCTGTTTGGGGCCAGTGTCTCGGTGTCCAGGGAAAGTAGGCCAGCTGGGCAGGGCTCTGTCTTAAGCTGGGAACAGGCGGGTCAGATGTAGGGTTGAGGTGATCGGGGGAGGTGCAGTCAGGGACAAGCTTGGGTGTCTGGCAGAACGTCCACTGAGGCAGGAGGCCTTGTTGGGAAGAAATGATGAGGAAAGACTGACTGACTTTAAGGTACTTTTCCCTCCACATGAGAGGGTTAGACGTGGTCTGAAGCTTGGAAGAAGCCTGGACTGGAGAGGTTGCTGGTTGTTGGTTTTTCTGAGAGATTAAGCAAGGGTGGGGGTGAGGTGCCCCACATTTCCCCTTATCTGTTGCTGTGCAACAAACCAGACCAAGATGCAGGGACTTGTTTAAAGTCTGATCCCCAATCTACATTTCGGGCAGGGCTCTGAGAACACCGCCTGCTCGTGCAGCCTTGGAGGGCTGCCCGGGTGCTCTGCCCAGCTCCCTCACCTGAGGGCAGGAGGGACACCACACGCGGCCTCTCTGTGTACCTGTGTCGCTGGCTGGCTGGGTTTCAAGCAGGAACAGCTCAGGAGATAGGAAGTGGACGATGCTGGTTTCTCCAGATCTGGGCCCAGAGCCGGATGAGTAATGAACGTGTAAGGAATGGTGTGAGGAGGGGGCAGTGTGGAGCCCAGGCCAGGGGTGGACTCAGCAGGGGACAGGCTGTCCTGACAGAGGGGACCGGCTGAGGCGCCCAGGAGGGCGATGGTGCAGAGACTGGTGCAGCAGCAAATGTGCATCTCGCCTTAGCTTTGGTCTTTGCTGGTGTGGCCTTGATCCCTGCTCCACCTGCCCCCTCAGGCCTGGACAGTCTGTCCCTGGACCCTGTGAGATGCAGAGGATACAGCCAACAGTACAGCCCCTGGAGCCCGAGGTGGCGCCCAGCACCTTCCCCTCCCCGGGTCCGGTGGTGGACCGGGCATCGGAGCTGGTGTAGCCTGTAGCGGACGAGGGTGGGTCTTTGTGGAGGCAGTTTCCCGTCTTCTGGGCCAATGAGAAAGAACAGGACTTATTTTTTCTGTGAACACAGTTTTTTCCTGCAGCCATGACCCCCTGGACCCTGAAGCCGACCTGAGCACAGGGTGTGTTCTGTCCTGGGACCGTGCAGGCCTCTCCACCTGAGGGAAACTCCCTCGGGGGTGGAGGCCTGGCTGGAGGAGGGTCTCAGGCTGACGTCCCTCCGGGCCCTTCTCTGCTGGGACAAGAGGCAGCCCCGATGCCTCCAGAGGTGGGCAGAGCTTGCTTGTGCTCACCAAGGCCAGGCCTCACACGTGGCCCCTCGGTGCAGCCCGAGCTGGTGTGGGCTGAACCATCGGACACTGTCAAGGTCATACTGAGGGACAGTGAGTCTCCTTGTGGCGGGCCAGCGGAGGGAGGTCCCTGCTGACACAGCAGCTGCTGTCTGAGAAGCTGATCTGCAGGGAGTGGACGGCAGGAGCTGCCTCAGTGAGGGTCTGGTCACCTTGACCTTTGTTCCTCAGCAGTTGCTTGGTCACGAGGCAGACGCAGGTGACCCGGCAGCGCCACCTGTGAACGTCTTAGGAGAAGTGCCTGGTGTGGACAGGGGCGAGGAGCGAGGCGCCGGCTCCGACGTTGTGCCCCGGAACGCCGTCCGCAGCCTCACGATGGTGGTCACCCAGCTGAATCTGGAGTTTCGCTTCCAGGGCCAGAAGCTGCGCGGCTTCCGCTGTGAGCTCACCCGGTGCCCCCATGGGGTCTTCCCTGAGACCACCTTCTCCATCTTGTGCCAGATCGTGGTGCCCATCCTGCTGTCCGGCTTGGGCATGATGACCGCCGGCCTGGTGATGAACACCATCCAAGTGCGTACTGGGTGTCAGGGACAGCGGGGCGGGGAGACCAGGGTCCCCAGATGCCACAGATAGGATGGATCAGAGGCTCCTGAGACTGCCGTTCTCAGGGTGCTGAGGCCTCTCTGAGATCAGCCACCTGAGCTATGTCCACTCCCCTGCTAGCAAATGCAGGCTCTTGAGGGGTTTGAATCTGGCCTCTACTTGAGGGAACTCAGCAGTCTCCCTGACTCAGTGTCCCCATCTCTAAGTGGGGGCGGCGAGAGCACCACCTGGCAGGCCTCCCTGATGAAGGCAGGGAGGGGAGGTGGCTGTGGGGAGGGGAACACAGCCCCCATCCCTCAGTGAGGTCCCCACGCCACTTCCTTAACGTAAGATGTCTTACCGTCTCGCTTACACGAAATGCCAAGGATTTTAGGAGCTTTGTGTCAGAAACAGGCGAAGAGCAAATCTGTATTTATTATACATTACGACGCCATAGAAGGCGTTTGTTTTTCCTTTGGTGAGTACGTGGTTGTGCGTGTGCAGGCAGGAAGGGGAGCCCTCAGGAGCCATGGAGGGGGGCGGTACGAGGGGGTTGGGGTGGCGGAGCCAGGGTGGGAGCTACGGCGTGTGCTGGTGAGTGGGGTGTGGCGGGATAGAAGGCTGCAGAGAGTGAGGCCAGATGCTTCTGGAAGATGGGGCTCAGGACTGCTGATAATGTCAGAACCAACTCCCTGGCGACGGTCTCCTGAACATAGAGGAGCAGGCAGGCTCAGAGTTCCTCCAGAGCTGGGATGAATTCTCAGTGTCCTGCTTTGCAGATCGGCGAAGGGAGAAACCAAGGAGAGAAATGAGTCCTCTTGCTCGCTCTGGGATCGGAAAGGGGTCTTAGATAGCCTGACCCCTTTACCTCCAGACCTGGAAGAGGTTTTATTAGGCTGCTTTGTAGATGACTCTCTGGGGCCCCCTGCAGGTAAATGGGTTTGCACACCTTTGCCCAGTTCTTGTCTCAGGGATGGGATTCCAGGCTCCAAGCGGCCTGTCTTTCAGCTGACAAAGGAGAGAGGTTTTTGAGTTCTAGCATTTCAGAACAAGAAGAAGCTTCTAGTTGAGGGGGTTCACAGATGTCTATAGGGGTCAGGGAGATAAAATAAGTGTAAGTCAGGAGGCTCAGATAGGGTGTTCAAAATTGGGGGGGGGGTGGTAGAGGGACAATCTAATTGCTTCTTAAACAATTAGGAATAGTTTTAATTCCACAAGGAGATTTTTTCTCTTCCAACTTTCTTGAAACATGTGTCCCTTTCTTTTTATTTTTCATGTTTGAGAGACTCCAAGGTAGAGACATTGTCTGTTTTGACAGATCCAGAGCCCCTGCTGTTGCCTTGGGGGACCTGGAGCCTGCAGGTGGTCTCTGTGCCTGGGAATCACTGTCCCTACAAAGCCTCGTCCCTCAACCAGGCCTGCAGCTCTCCCAGTTCAGGAGAACTCTCCCAGCTTTGAAATGACTGATTCATTCCTCTTTCCAAACTTGTTGCACAGGCTGGACCCACCCGCGCCTCAGACCCAGTGCAGTCCCCAGCTTTCCTGGCTGAGGGCCAAAGTGCCAGTACCAATTTATGGAATAACAAAAAAAGAAAATTCTTTTTTGGGCATTTTTTTTGTTTTTGTAAATTTTTTTATTTTCTTACATCATTGTTAATTTTGTTTTTTTTTTTTAGATTTTTTTTTATTTATACATACAAGCTGGGGTACAGGCCAGAGGCGTGGGGCAGTGAGAGGGTTCACCAGAGATGGAGCGGGTAGCAGAACAGGCAGATCAGAAATACACTGCTGAAGGGAGCAGCGGGCAAGGCAGGAGAGGTCTGCCGCGCCATGTGGGATTCTCCCTGGCCGGGTGTCGAACTCGCGTCACCGCTGCCGACAGCTCCATAGCGCAGCACTTAACCGCTGCGCCACCGGGGAGGCCCCATCATTGTTAATTTTGGACAGGTGATCTCCCACCACTGCAGCACCCATGATCTGTCACTCTAGTTCCCTCCCTTGTTCCGGTCCCTCTCCTCACCTCTCCCTGCTGTATACCCCAGATTTATGGTCAGCTTGCAAGTTTTTTGTTTGTTTGTTTCCCTGACCCTTTGGTTTCTCCGTATTCCACATAGAAGTGAAACTATCTATATTTATCTTTTTCCTTCTGACTTAATTGACTCAGCATAATCCCTTCTAGCTCTATCCATGTTGCTGCGAATGGCATGGGTTTATCTTTTTCATTGCTGAGTAGTATTCCATTGTGTATATAGACCACATCTTGATCCATTCATCTGTTTGGGGGTATTTAGGTTGTTTCCATATCTTAGCTATTGTAAATAGTGCTGCAGTAAACATAGGAGTGTAGTTTTTCTTTCGAATTAGTGTTTTTGTGTCCTTTAGGTAGATTCCTAGGCGTGGAATCGCTGGGTCATATGGTAGATCCATTTTGAGTGCTTTGAGGAATCTCCACACAGCTTTCCATAGTGGCTAACTTGACTCCTGACAATGGAATGGGGGCAACCAGAAGGGGAGGGGAGGGGAGAGATGAGAACAAAGGGGGGAGGGAGCATGGGGGATGCAATTCTGGGCCCTGTCCTTTGGTGTTGGGTACACTCTGGCACCAGTGCCTGAAGGCGGATTGTACACGTCTGTTATAGAAACAACGATGTAAACCAAAGTTAACTCAATAAAAACCATTCAAACAATTTCACAGCTTCATCATTGTTTTTTCTTTCATTCAAAGCCATTTAAGGAAGTAGTTAATCTTACTTATTTTATAGAGTAAGAGGGAACTTGCCAGAGTTTCTCAGGAAATCTCTGGGAGATGTGTGTGTTTGGATTGATGTCATTGTTCCTTCCCTGGCAGCACTGGCCCGTGTTTACAGAGGTTCAGGACCTTTTGACGTTGGTGCCATCCCTGGTGGGCCTGAAGGGGAATCTGGAGATGACGCTGGCGTCACGGCTCTCCACGGCTGTAAGTGGTCGATGTTAATTAGTTTTTCTCTTTCCTGATGCTCTCCGTGGTCCCTCTTCCCAGCCTGACATCCAGTTTTCCACAGCCAAGCTGGGCAGTTGACAAGGCCTGGGCCCAGCCCCTTTTGACCTTCATTTGTCCTTTAACCTGGATGTCAGCTGGGGCTCTGTGTCCCCCGTCCCTGCTCAGTCACTTGGACCCTGAACCCGCCGGACACAGCTGTAACAAGCAATCCTGGCTTCATGGAGGATTTCCTAGAGGAGAAGACAAGCACGCATGGCACATGCTTGTGTGTGGGAGACACGATGGTCCATGACACCGTCTGATTCCCCAGGGGCCTCGTCCTCACTCTCCCGCCCCAGCGTCAGAGCTCTGAAGTGGAGCAGTATAGTTTATTCTGACATCACTGAAACACACCTGCTGATTTTTCCCCTGGCTTCAGTTCTGCCTTTTCCAGGAAGGCTTGCCCTGACTTTGCACTGACTCTTGGCCCTTTTATCTCTTTGCTAGGCCAACACTGGGCAAATTGATGACCCCCGGGAGCAGCACAGAGTCATTAGCAGCAACCTCGCCCTCATTCAGGTGATGCTTCCCTCTGTCTATCGATGAACTGCCGGCCCGGTTTTGAATCCAGGCCCATGCGGGTGGGGAGGGTGAAGGCTAGAGAGCCCTGTCCTGCACGCTGCACTGAACTTTGGGGACAGGGCTACCAGTGTATCCCACACCCACCAGACCAGCTGGGGGCTTCCTGAAAGATTTGCCTAACCTCAGCAGTGCTAAGTGCCTGTTCTTCCCACTATCTCAACCCATCCTGTGTTTGCCAAGGTCACGGACATCCTCCTGATTAACATGTCCTGTGATTGCCTTGTGCGTGCAATCCTGCGTATTCTTTCTGGAGCACCTGCCAATCCTACCTGCCTGGAAACACCCCTTAGCCCCACTCCTGTCTCTGTCTTTTCCTTCTCGGCCTTTGAGAGACCCTCCTCTATGCCCTTTAAATGCTCCATGCGCCTTTCAGACATGTACCTCCTTCCAGCAGATGGGAACAGCTGTGGGGATGGGGAAGACCTCGAGAAGGGCTCGCGGCCCCAGTGTGGGGTGGGAGCTCTGGGGGCGGTTGGGGGCTGTGCTCCTCGGGGCCACAGCGCACTTCTGCCAAGCTCAGTGAGGAGGGAGCCGTGGGCACACAGATGCCCTCCACAGGACTGGGTAAAAGATGAAGAACTAGACTCTGATGGAAAATGGCACCTGATGGGGGAGCAGAGGAGGAAAGGTCCCTTTTCACGGGGCCTGGCTTAAAGGAAAGCATTAGTTGGTTTTTCCCCTGGCAGGGGGGTGGGGGGGCTGTTGGTGGACTTCAGGGTCGGGGAAGGAGGCACTGGCCAGTGGCAGAGTGACCTTGAGGTGATGGTGGAGGCGTAGGGAAGGGTGGGCAGATGCAGCCAGTCAGAGGGACCTTCCTCATTTCTGATTTGCGCCCGACAGGTGCAGGCCACCGTCGTGGGGCTCCTGGCTGCCGTGGCCGCGCTCTTGCTGGGCGCTGTGTCCAGGGAGGAGATAGACTTCTCGAAAGCGGAGCTGCTGTGCGCCAGCAGCGTCCTCACGGCCTTCCTGGCCGCCTTCGCCCTAGGTGAGCCGGGCCCCAGAGCTGCCCTCCCCCAGCTCTTCCATAGTCAGTTCTTTGAGGTGGGCGAGGTGGGCGCACTAATGGAGGGACATGAGGCATCCTGCCCGCGGCCAAGGAGAGCCCGCTGGGTCTTCACCTGCTGGGCGGGGTGGGGAGGCATGTATGCCAGAGAGCTGCTCGCTCCACCCCTCTCCCCTCTGCCTCTTCAGAGGTCCCACCTGTGTTCCGTGGGCACGCACCCGGTCAGTCAGTCAGCCTGGAAGCGTTTCAGGCATGTCGTGGGCCTGTGGTCAGGGCGAGGAGTAAGACTTGGGTGTCAGCTGAGAGGCCTTTCCTGACCCACTTTCACAAGTTCTGTGTCCTTTCTCCTCCCACCACCACCAGGCCCAACAGCTTTCCTTTTGCAGCACTTAAGGAAATCAAAATTGCAGTTCACCCTGGAACAACTGGTGAGTTAGGGGCACTGACCACCCCCCAACACAGTTGAAAATCCACGTATAACTTCTGGCTCCCCAAGACTTACTCCTAGCCTGCCTTTGGCCAGAAGCCTCACCAGTAACACGAATAGCCTGTGTTTTGTATATGTATCATAGACCGTATCTTACAGTAAAGCTGGAGAAAAGACAGTTAAGACCGTCTTGAGGGGATACCGTTCATTGTAGCCCTGTGCTTAGGCCTCTGTAGGTTTAGACTGTCTGTTCGCAAGAAAACTCGCCCATGGGGCCCCACGCGGTGACAGCCTGTTGTGCGAGGCCCGTGGGTATCTGGTTTCTCTGCTCACTTTCTTTTTTTTTTTAATACCTTTTTTATTTTAAAGATTAATTTATTTATGCATGCAAGAGCTGGAGTGTAAGCCAGAGGTGTGGGGTGGTGAGAGGGTTCACCAGGGACAGAGTGGGGAACAGAACAGGTGGATCCACTGAAATACACCGCTGAGGGGAGCAGCGGGAGAGGCAGGAGAGGTCTGCTGTGCCATGTGGGAAGCTCCCTGGCCTGGGATCGAACTCGTGCTGCAGTGGCTGCAGATAGCTTCATAGTGCTGAGATGTAACCCACTGAGCCACCAGGGAGGCCCCCTTTGCTCACTTTCTGCCTCCCCTCCCTGCTCTCCAGGCAGGGCCCCACATCTCCTTTTCACACTCCCCACCCCTCACACATGCCGCGTGTGTCTATAGAAGGAACAAGACAGAAGCCTCAGCAGGCCATGTCCTGGGGGCTCAGCACGCTGGCGGGGCGGCCGTCACCGACCGCACCTGTGAGAGACGGCGCCTGCCCGCGTTACTCAGCGTCTTCTGAGCTCGGCTGCGTGCCGGGCACTGTGCGCGTGCTGGGGAGACGCTGAGAGTAGAGGCCCTGGGGTCTGTCTTTGGATACTGGTATTCTGGTTTGAGAGAGATGTCAGTGTGTGGGCATCTTGGCCCTTCCAGTTTTAAGTGTCTCTTCTTCCTGAGGCCTTCTCTGGTCAGCTCTCTAGAGCAGCCCACATTCACGGTCATGCTTAATATCCTGTTCATTTACTCCAAGTGCTTGTTCACTCGAGACTGTTTCCCCACCCGACATGCGTGTGTTGCGTGGGTCCAGAGCCTCAGAGTCACCTTCCACTCTTAACACAGGCCCAGGCCCATAACCAGCTCCCGAATGTTTGCTGAAAGAATGGGCTTTAATGTGATTTTCTTCTGGGTTGTGTGTCTGTGTGTATCTTGCAAACCATATGCGAGTGCAGAAGGAACAAATGATAATGTTACACACCGGGCCTGTAGTTACAGGTCTGTCCCCAACCTGGTCGCCTCTTGACCCCCTCCTCGTGCGGGGCTGCCTCTCTCCCCTGCTGCTGGCCCTCTCTGCCTCGGTTCCTGTGCTCTGAGTCTCTCTCTGCCCTCCGCTGCAGGAACGCTGATGGTCTGTATAGTGATCGGCGCTCGGAAGCTCGGGGTCAACCCAGACAACATCGCCACACCTATTGCAGCCAGCCTGGGGGACCTCGTCACGCTGTCCATCCTGGCTCTGGTTAGCAGCTTCTTCTATAGACACAAAGGTAGGGGCCAGCGGGCGAGGGCCCGCCAGCAAGGTGGGCAGCCTGCGCGTTCAAGTAGGCACGTCTTCCGGGGAGCCCCTCAGGCTTGGGGTCTGAAATCTTCCTTTCACAGAGCCGGAGTCGATCACTCACCAGGTTCTCTTTGCCAGCCGGCCCCTCCATCTCTCCCAGCCCCCGTAGAGGGGATGGGCTACTCAGGTTGGCAGATAGGAGGGTGGTCCGTATCCATCTTGAGACGAGGGCACATGGGGAGGTCAGGGTGACCTCCCAAGAGACAGTGCCGCCCCAGTGAAGGTAGCTCCCGCCATACACAAATAAACACCCCAGACACAAGGAAACGCCGAGAAGTGACCCCCACGGAGGACTGTCACCGCTACGGACAGCAGAGGGTGCGCCTGCGGCCCAGTGGCTTGGCACACGCCCAGGAGTTTCCGCACATCTTGTGGCAACAGGCGACCAGAGACCCTTGCTCCTTCCGAGGCCTCCCGGTACACCCTGGAGCACAGCTCTGCTCACGCCCTGCGCGGAGTGGACAGGGGGCATCCTCGCTGGACAGTCTCTGCTGGTCTCCACGGCTGCCCACTCCCCGTAGTCGCCTCACTGCTCGCTTTCCCTCGTCCAGTCAAGCTGAGCCAGCTGCACACAGCCTGGTGTGTCCACTCCGAGCACTGCCACCTCCCCAGGTGCCCGGGGGCAGGGAACACAGGTGAGCAGAGGGGGTTGGAGACAGCGGGGGCCTGGGCACATGAGACGCGCCGGAGGAAACGCCCACACAAGTGCAGGGAGACCACGGCCCCTGGGGAACACGGACCAGGCCTCGTGGAGAAATCACTGTTTGCTGGCCACTGGAGGAGGCCAGTGAAACCACTCTGGGTGCATTCTGGTGCTTCCCAGCCCAGCTCTGCGCTCTCCTTGCCATCCTGGGAAGGTCGTGAAAACAGCAATGAAGATCTAATAAGATGACTGAATTATTTTTAAACCAAACTAAATTTCAAACAAGACTTGTGCTTGGATTGATGAAGTTGATTTACAGAAACGAGCCCCACGCCTCCCTAGGCCCCTCCTTTCCGCCCTCTGGGGCTCGGCCACTGGTCCTGGCACGTCCTTGGCTCGTTGGTCTCTCCGCTGAGATGAGTGGGTGCGTTGGGCTGTGCCCACGTATCTGCGCGTGTCCCCTTGTCCCCTGCAGACAGCTGGTACCTGACGCTGCTGGTCTGCCTGGGCTTTGCTGCCCTGATCCCCGTGTGGGTCCTCATCGCCAGGCAAAACCCGCCCGTGGTGAAGATCCTCAAGTTCGGCTGGCTGCCGATCGTGCTGGCGATGGTCATCAGCAGGTGAGCCCGCACCAGGGCCTCTGGGTCGGGGGAGTGGCCTGAGAGTGGGCAGCGGGGGAGGGGGGCCACGCACCAGCCGGGCATGATGCCGAGGGCTCCCTCTCTCACCCCCGCCCCTGGTTGGAATGTGAGGTGCTCTCAGGTCCCTCGTCTAGGCCCCTGGACCGTGCTCATTCTGAGGCAGTCCTGGGCCCTGGCGCCGGCACGAGAGGAGCCTGCCAGCGTCACCCTGGAGTCCCGGCTCCCCGCCCACCGCGGCTCGTGGGAACCCGCGTGTCCTGCTGCCACTGAGGCTGCAGCAGCCCCTCGCCTGGCTTCAAGGCCGCAGCCCAGGGAGCACCTTTCCTACAGTGTGGCCACCTGAGGGACCCAGAGGGGCTCAGGGGTCAGCCGAGCCCTGGCCTGCACCCCGCCTGCCCTAGCCGAGCCCTGGCCTGCACCCCGCCTGCCCTAGCGCCTGTTCCACCGGCAGACCCTGACGGCGATCACCCCAGCCCTTTCCGATGTGTGCTCCTGACTTTGGCTCTCATGATACGAGCTGGTTGGGCTAAGTGTCGGCTTCCAGAGGCTCTAGACTCCCTACTCAAACTGATCGCCAGGGCTCCAGGGCAAGGCCGCCATTGCCATGCCACAGGGGCGAGGGCTGGCTGCTGTGTCTTCCAAACACAAGGGGTGTGAGCTGGTACTCAGCAGGTTCCTTTGTCCCCACTGGGGTCCAGAAGCTGTCGTGTGTCAGCCTGGCCAGCTTAGTGGCCTCAGAAGGGAGTTTGTTGTTTGTTTTTAATGGCTGACCTCTGATGGGCCTCTGGAACAACAGAGACTGGGAATAGAGGTGGAGCTGGAAATGCATGTGCAGGCCCTGGGGCCTGGGGAGGCCCATCTGACTGCAGCAGATTTTCAATGTAGAGACAAGGAAAGGGAGGGGCATGGCGGCCAGAAGACAGGCCCATGCAGCGCCGCGTGTGGAGATGTGGCGCGAGGCCACGTGCCGGCGTCAGCTGCCTCCTCACCGCTGCCTGCTCTCTCCCCAGCCTCGGAGGGCTCATCTTGAACAAAACCGTTTCTAGACCGCAGTTCAGGGGCATGGCCATGTTCACCCCCATCATATGTGGTAGGTATTTTGCCAATTCACCTGGGGTACCGGGGCTGGGTCAGCCCTCGGGGCTTTGGTGTTGGGACCCAACAATGAACTCAGAGTTCCGGCCCCGTGTCCTCCGAGGCAGGTCAGGAGCCCGGCTGTGGGCTGGCTTTTGCCAGCTGGAAGGAGAGTGGGAGAGCCCTGCCCGGGGTTCCTCATAGGCGCCCCCCTCCCCACGGAGACTCGCGCTTTCCAGCAGAGCTAACTCTCTGCCTCAAAGTACAAACTGCAGCCCAGGATCTGCTTGGAGGTGGCCTTCAGAACTGGGTGTTAGCCTCTCGTGGCTTTTATTCTCCATTCATTGGTGACATTTAAAACTCAAGATATTTGCACATAAAAACCCGGATTTCTGTCTTCGTAAAAAGCAAGGCTGATGATACAGGGTTTGTGTTGAAACTTGGGCAAGAATCAGCTGCCACTAAGACAGGACCTGCGAGCCCAGTTTGCCTCAACACCTCTCGCCCCTGCTGTCTTGCACCCTCCCCTACGTGGTTCATTTTCATGGCTTAGACCCTTGGGCATTTTTGTTGAGAACCGCACTTTTAGCCAAAGCTTGGAGTCTGGTTTCTGACAAGGCTTTTAAAAGGGACTGACCACATGGGAACCAGACATTACTTATTGCCCGCTTGGCTTGGTGCCCAGCCCTGGCCTTTGGGGACAGCAGAAACAGGCTTCAGAGGCCCGTGGGCAGCCCCGCATGTCGCCAGACACGCCCACTTCCATGAGAACCCCGGCTGTGTTCTTGCATGTCAGTGGGCTGGGCTACCAGCAGGTCTGCACCCTGACCGAGTCCCACAATCCTGTTCCCAGCTCCAGGGCTGGCCACTGTGAGTGACGACAGCAGGGGGTAAGTCACATCCAGATGGCCATAACTTGGAAGTATTTTCCTTGGATGTCACCAGCTCAGGGGCCAAGCAAGCAATTTGAGTAAGCGAAGCAGATAAGATAGCTGTGCGGTAGGGAGTGGTGGTGAGTGGGGCAAACCTTGACACATTTTCCTGGTGTGCAAGTAGTGCCTGCTCAGCTCTGACCTCCTGCCATCTGGTGGGAATAGGGGTCCAGAGTTGCTTGTAAATGCTGCCAATTAATTTGGCACCCTTTCTTTTAAAAATCACATATGGCCCCAAAAATAGATGTATGGCTGTCCCCTGTCCATAGTCCATTCTTTACATCTTCTGGAGCAGCTAGGAGCCAAGGTGGTTGGTCTCTGCTCCTGGAGGTCACTGGTGACTTCTGACCCAGTGAGGGCTTATTCTCTGTGGGGCTGAGGAAGGAGAAGAGGGGGGTGTGACCCAACCCACCCCTAAAGGAGATGCTCGCCATCACAGGCCCCATTTTCTGCCAGCCCTGCAGTCTGCTCCTGCAGGCGGAGCTCAGCCTGGCCTTTGTCGCCTGGCGCCTGCAGAGCTGATGTGACTGTCACAGCCTCAGTCCTCACGAGCCATCATCTCTCCTCTTTGCTGCTCTTACCCCCTGCTCTCTCCCTTTCCTTCCCACTATGAGATTAAAAAACCCCTTTCTGTCAGCTGTTCCAGTTGATCCCTGGTTCCTGTTGATTCCTTTGGCCCTGAGTGGCCTGTCGAGGTATCTCCTCCTAGACCCATCCTTCCATCTTCCTCCCTCCCTTCCACCTTCCCTCTATCCAGCTGATACGTGTTGAGAACCTGCTATTCCAGTCACACTTCCCTCCCCTTAGGGGTGCCACTGTCGAGGGGGTGGAACCACTACCTCGATAGCTTGCCGCAAAGTCCAAGCCACCCTTGCCCAGTGCTGAATTAGATCTGTGGTCAAGTGGGAGGCAAGAAAAAGATACCACGTGCTGAATCAGTCAAGGAAGGCAGTGAGCTTAAAATGTGGGCGAGAACGCAGACTGGCGTGAGGACAGGGAAATTTGCTGCTTTTTCTCCTCAAAGGCGTTGGTGGCAATCTGGTGGCCATTCAGACCAGCCGGATCTCTACCTACCTGCACATGTGGAGCACACCTGGTGTCCTGCCCCTCTGGATGAAAAAATTCTGGCCTAATCCGTGCTCTACTTTCTGCACTTCAGGTGGGTCTGGTGTCTTCTGGAAACCACATGGTCATTTCTTTAAACAAATCAAAGTTGACATCACTGGAATCTGATGTATGTTGCAATGGACGTCTAAGGCCGGTGCTGATCTCAGCACAGATCAGCTCCAAGGGTGCAGCTCCTGCGCCCGAGACCTGTGTCCCCAGCCTGCTTTATTTTTTTTTTTT